>JABUOV010000277.1:0-30000 GCA_025617405.1 Perca schrenkii
TCTTTGTAGCTTAGCTTATTTAAAGCTAATGTACTTTCATATGTCTCTTTGTAGCTTAGCTTATTTAAAGCTAATGTATTTTCATATGTCTCTTTGTAGCTTAGCTTATTTAAAGCTAATGCTAATGTACTTTCATATGTCTCTTTGTAGCTTAGCTTATTTAAAGCTAATGCACTTTCATATGTCTCTTTGTAGCTTAGCTTATTTAAAGCTAATGTACTTTCATATGTCTCTTTGTAGCTTAGCTTATTTAAAGCTAATGTACTTTCATATGTCTCTTTGTAGCTTAGCTTATTTAAAGCTAATGTATTTTCATATGTCTCTTTGTAGCTTAGCTTATTTAAAGCTAATGCTAATGTACTTTCATATGTCTCTTTGTAGCTTAGCTTATTTAAAGCTAATGCACTTTCATATGTCTCTTTGTAGCTTAGCTTATTTAAAGCTAATGTACTTTCATATGTCTCTTTGTAGCTTAGCTTATTTAAAGCTAATGTACTTTCATATGTCTCTTTGTAGCTTAGCTTATTTAAAGCTAATGTATCTTTCATATGTCTCTTTGTAGCTTAGCTTATTTAAAGCTAATGTACTTTCATATGTCTCTTTGTAGCTTAGCTTATTTAAAGCTAATGTACTTTCATATGTCTCTTTGTAGCTTAGCTTATTTAAAGCTAATGTACTTTCATATGTCTCTTTGTAGCTTAGCTTATTTAAAGCTAATGTACTTTTCATATGTCTCTTTGTAGCTTAGCTTATTTAAAGCTAATGCTAATGCTTTCATATGTCTCTTTGTAGCTTAGCTTATTTAAAGCTAATGTACTTTCATATGTCTCTTTGTAGCTTAGCTTATTTAAAGCTAATGTACTTTCATATGTCTCTTTGTAGCTTAGCTTATTTAAAGCTAATGCTAATGTACTTTCATATGTCTCTTTGTAGCTTAGCTTATTTAAAGCTAATGTACTTTCATATGTCTCTTTGTAGCTTAGCTTATTTAAAGCTAATGTACTTTCATATGTCTCTTTGTAGCTTAGCTTATTTAAAGCTAATGTACTTTCATATGTCTCTTTGTAGCTTAGCTTATTTAAAGCTAATGCTAATGTACTTTCATATGTCTCTTTGTAGCTTAGCTTATTTAAAGCTAATGTACTTTCATATGTCTCTTTGTAGCTTAGCTTATTTAAAGCTAATGTACTTTCATATGTCTCTTTGTAGCTTAGCTTATTTAAAGCTAATGTACTTTCATATGTCTCTTTGTAGCTTAGCTTATTTAAAGCTAATGTATTTTCATATGTCTCTTTGTAGCTTAGCTTATTTAAAGCTAATGTACTTTCATATGTCTCTTTGTAGCTTAGCTTATTTAAAGCTAATGTATTTTCATATGTCTCTTTGTAGCTTAGCTTATTTAAAGCTAATGCACTTTCATATGTCTCTTTGCAGCTTAGCTTATTTAAAGCTAATGTACTTTCATATGTCTCTTTGTAGCTTAGCTTATTTAAAGCTAATGTACTTTCATATGTCTCTTTGTAGCTTAGCTTATTTAAAGCTAATGTACTTTCATATGTCTCTTTGTAGCTTAGCTTATTTAAAGCTAATGTACTTTCATATGTCTCTTTGTAGCTTAGCTTATTTAAAGCTAATGTACTTTCATATGTCTCTTTGTAGCTTAGCTTATTTAAAGCTAATGTACTTTCATATGTCTCTTTGTAGCTTAGCTTATTTAAAGCTAATGTATTTTCATATGTCTCTTTGTAGCGTAGCTTATTTAAAGCTAATGTACTTTCATATGTCTCTTTGTAGCTTAGCTTATTTAAAGCTAATGCACTTTCATATGTCTCTTTGCAGCTTAGCTTATTTAAAGCTAATGTACTTTCAAATGTCTCTTTGTAGCTTAGCTTATTTAAAGCTAATGTACTTTCATATGTCTCTTTGTAGCTTAGCTTATTTAAAGCTAATGTACTTTCATATGTCTCTTTGTAGCTTAGCTTATTTAAAGCTAATGCACTTTCATATGTCTCTTTGTAGCTTAGCTTATTTAAAGCTAATGTACTTTCATATGTCTCTTTGTAGCTTAGCTTATTTAAAGCTAATGTACTTTCATATGTCTCTTTGTAGCTTAGCTTATTTAAAGCTAATGTATTTTCATATGTCTCTTTGTAGCTTAGCTTATTTAAAGCTAATGTACTTTCATATGTCTCTTTGTAGCTTAGCTTATTTAAAGCTAATGTACTTTCATGTGTCTCTTTGTAGCTGAGTCTGGAATTAATTGTAAGTCGCTTTGGATAAAAGCATCAGCTAAATGACATGTAATGTAATGTGATAATATGACATGTAATGTAATAATATATGTAATGTAATAATATGACATGTAATGTAATAATATGACATGTAATGTAATAATATGACATGTAATGTAATGTGATAATATGACATGCAATGTAATAATATATGTAATGTAATAATATGACATGTAATGTAATAATATGACATGTAATGTGATAATATGACATGTAATGTAATGTGATAATATGACATGTAATGTAATAATATGACATGTAATGTGATAATATGACATGTAATGTGATAATATGACATGTAATGTAATGTGATAATATGACATGTAATGTAATGTGATAATATGACATGCAATGTAATAACATATGTAATGTAATAATATGACATGTAATGTGATAATATGACATGTAATGTAATAATATGACATGTAATGTAATAATATGACATGTAATGTGATAATATGACATGTAATGTAATAATATGACATGTAATGTAATGTGATAATATGACATGTAATGTAATAATATGACATGTAATGTAATGGAATAATATGACATCTAATGTAATGTGATAATATGACATGTAATGTAATGTAATAATATGACATGTAATGTAATAATATGACATGTAATGTAATGTAATAATATGACATGTAATGTAATAATATGACATGTCATGTAATATAATAATATGACATGTAATAATATGACATGTAATGTAATAATATGACATGTAATGTAATGTGATAATATGACATGTAATGTAATAATATGACATGTAATGTGATAATATGACATGTAATGTGATAATATGACATGTAATGTGATAATATGACATGTAATGTAATGTGATAATATGACATGTAATGTGATAATATGACATGTAATGTAATAATATGACATGTAATGTGATAATATGACATGTAATGTGATAATATGACATGTAATGTAATGTGATAATATGACATGTAATGTAATGTGATAATATGACATGCAATGTAATAACATATGTAATGTAATAATATGACATGTAATGTGATAATATGACATGTAATGTAATAATATGACATGTAATGTAATGTGATAATATGACATGTAATGTAATAATATGACATGTAATGTGATAATATGACATGTAATGTAATAATATGACATGTAATGTAATGTGATAATATGACATGTAATGTAATAATATGACATGTAATGTAATGGAATAATATGACATCTAATGTAATGTGATAATATGACATGTAATGTAATGTAATAATATGACATGTAATGTAATAATATGACATGTAATGTAATGTAATAATATGACATGTAATGTAATAATATGACATGTCATGTAATATAATAATATGACATGTAATAATATGACATGTAATGTAATAATATGACATGTAATGTAATAATATGACATGTAATGTAATGTAATAATATGACATGTAATGTAATAATATGACATGTCATGTAATATAATAATATGACATGTAATAATATGACATGTCATGTAATATAATAATATGACATGTAATAATATGACATGTAATGTAATAATATGACATGTAATAATATGACATGTCATGTAATATAATAATATGACATGTAATAATATGACATGTCATGTAATATAATAATATGACATGTAATAATATGACATGTCATGTAATATAATAATATGACATGTAATAATATGACATGTAATGTAATAATATGACATGTCATGTAATGTAATATAATAATATGACATGCAATAATATGACATGTAATGTAATGTAATAATATGACATGACATGTAATGTAATAATACCAAATGGTAATAACTGCTATACCTAGTGGAATTCTTGGTCACTCTGAGAGACAAGAGTTGGATCCGATCTTTTTCGTTAATGGAATAAATATTAAAAGTCATAAATGTACCAATAAACATATATAAGGAATTACTTCAAAAGGAAAATATATATACTATTCAGAATCAGAATCAGAATCAGAAAGGGTTTTATTGCCAAGTACGTTTTTTGACACATACAAGGAATTTGTTTTGGTGTTGCTGGTGCACATCACACATTCTCTAAATGTAATATTAAACAATATAAGTATAGGTAAACAATATAAGTATATGTACACAGTATACACGGTATATTCTATACCGTATACATCTGTTACCCCCAATAAACTGAGAGAATTAATATTTAAAATACTGCACAATATTTATCCTACGAACACTTTGGTTTCAAGATTTGCGGCTGTGGATAATAAATGTGAATTTAGTAAAATTGAAGAAGAAACTATTTAGTATCTATTCTGGGAGTGAACAAGCCAATGAATGAAGCTGGTCTGACGTCTTCTTAAGATGGAGATTTATTGAAGAGTTCACTCCAAGCATTGTTTACTTTCTGTAAAAGTAAGGAATACAAACAAAAACAGAATTACTAAATAGCCAAATATTCCTTTCACATTTCCATACACACACATAATAGCGTGTGCATATACACGCGCAGCTAGCGCTATAACTTAGCCTACACAAGGAAAAAGAATGAGCTACGCTAACATGAAATTACATCTTAATAACTATTATATTATTGCATACATATTCACATAAGTGTTAATTATGATATCTGCATGCAACAACCAACCAATCAACATCAACATGTGTTCATATAGCTCTTTACAGTAACCAGCAGGTATCCAAAGTGCTTCACATCAGAAAGACTAAAACACACATCATATAACATATATCATACAATAAAAAGAATGACAGAGGAGGGGGTGATGGAGCAGTAGATAGGACACATGCCTTTGGTGTGGGAGTGAAAACCATTTCAGGTGACTACCTCATGAAGCTCATTGAGAGAACACTAAGGGTTTGCAGAGTTATCAAAAAAAGCAAAGGGTGGCTACTTTGAAGAATCTAAAATATAAGACATGTTTTCAGTTATTTCACACTTTTTTGTTAAGTACATAATTCCATATGTGTTCATTCATAGTTTTGATGCCTTCAGTGAGAATCTACAATGTAAATAGTCATGAAAATAAAAAAGAAACATTGAATGAGAAGGTGTGTCCAAACTTTTGGCCTGTACTGATATATATACACACCACCAGTGATGCACAGCAGCCTCTCAAAGCAGGCTCAGAACAACTCAACAGAGTTAGGAGAGAAGTTCTGGAGGAATCTGCTTCCTGTGTTCGAGCTCTCGGGACTGGAACGGACTTCCTGCATCCATTCGCTCACCTACGTCTTCTCCTCTGTTCCAAACTGCTTTGTTAACACATCTTCACATACTTGTCTATGTTTCTAGCTTTTCAGATTTGCAAGTGATATGTGTCATGTTATGTATGTGTGTAGGGTATATATGAACGAGCTTATGTACATAAATGTCATTGTGATGTTAACTTTGTCAGTTATATGTGGGATTATTGTGTTATATGTTATATTAGTCGTTTCTCAAACATTTTACATGTGATAGGGAAGGGGGTAGGGATATTGAGAGCTTATGTGTGTGTAGTGTGGGCATGCATGTTTTTTTATTATTATTATGGTTTTTTTTTTGTTCTTTTCTGTTTGATTGTATCTACTCGGTTGTTCTGCCGTTCTGTTGTTCTGTACATGATCCTGGGGACCCCCCATGAAAACAAGATGCTGCATCTCATTGGGTTGATCCTCTAATAAATGTTCATAAATAAATAAATAAATTCACGTTTACACTTCTGGACCAGAACAGGAACCAAATCAGAAGAGAGACCAACACGTAGAGCTTCAAAATCCCTTTTATTACCAAACTGAGTTTACTACAATACACACAGGAGGTCAGAGCAGATGTTCTTCTGCTCCTTTTGTTTGGGAGAGTCCATCTGCTGCCCCCCCCCCTCCCCCTCCCCCCAGCTGGGATATTTAGGTTGGGAGAGTCCATCTGCTGCCCCCCCTCCAGCTGGGATATTTAGTTTGGGAGAGTCCATCTGCTGCTGTGAGTAACACCCCCCTCAGTTAGTTTGGGAGTAACAGAAGAAGAAGAGACCTTTTCTTTAGCGCTGTGATTGGTTTAAAGAAATGTAAACAACCCAGAGATTTAGTCCCCTGTCCCAGAATGCATCAGTGGCGTGAGAGACTGGACGGACTATGATGAAGCAGCAGCAGCAGCTTCCATGGCGTGTCTCCACTGTCCCAGAATGCATCAGTGGACCCCGTGTGTCTGCAGGAAGCGGTCCAGACTGAAGACCTCCCAGAATGCATCAGTGGACCCCGTGTGTCTGCAGGAAGGGGTCCAGACTGAAGACCTCCCCCCAGCCGACAGCAGGACTCATGCTGATGAAGTCATCCAGGTTCATCTGACTCTCTGGGGAGGAAACGCATCACAGTGATGTCATCATGATGTCAGCACACGGGGGGCATACACAACCAACAATGTGTTAGTGTTAATAACAATTGTGTGTGTGTGTGTGTGTGTGTGTGTGTGTGTGTATGTATGTGTATATATATATATATATATATATATATATATATATATATTTTAATCGCGATTAATCGCATGTTTTATCAAATTATTAAAATTCTATTATTTAGCATTTCAGAACTGTTTTTAAGTATATATTAACAATTGAAAGCAGTTGTTACCAGTGGAAACTGGACTATGTTTAGCTCGTAGCTGGTAGCACTAGCATCAGCCTGAGTCACGTTAACTGGACTATGCTTAGCTCGTAGCTGGTAGCACTAGCATCAACCTGAGTCACGTTAACTGGACTATGCTTAGCTCGTAGCTGGTAGCACTAGCATCAACCTGAGTCACGTTAACTGGACTATGCTTAGCTCGTAGCTGGTAGCACTAGCATCAGCCTGAGTCACGTTAACTGGACTATGCTTAGCTCGTAGCTGGTAGCACTAGCATCAACCTGAGTCACGTTAACTGGACTATGCTTAGCTCGTAGCTGGTAGCACTAGCATCAGCCTGAGTCACGTTAACTGGACTATGCTTAGCTCGTAGCTGGTAGCACTAGCATCAACCTGAGTCACGTTAACTGGACTATGCTTAGCTCGTAGCTGGTAGCACTAGCATCAACCTGAGTCACGTTAACTGGACTATGCTTAGCTCGTAGCTGGTAGCACTAGCATCAACCTGAGTCATGTTAACTGGACTATGCTTAGCTCGTAGCTGGTAGCACTAGCATCAACCTGAGTCATGTTAACTGGACTATGCTTAGCTCGTAGCTGGTAGCACTAGCATCAACCTGAGTCATGTTAACTGGACTATGCTTAGCTCGTAGCTGGTAGCACTAGCATCAACCTGAGTCATGTTAACTGGACTATGCTTAGCTCGTAGCTGGTAGCACTAGCATCAACCTGAGTCATGTTAACTGGACTATGCTTAGCTCGTAGCTGGTAGCACTAGCATCAACCTGAGTCACGTTAACTGGACTATGTTTAGCTTGTAGCTGGTAGCACTAGCATCAGCCTAAGTCCTGTTAACTGGACTGTGCTTAGCTCGTAGCTGGTAGCTCCAGCTTCGGTGATATTTTAACTCGGCTTTACACAATGTGCATATGGCTTTCGTCTTGTCTAACAGCCGTCCGGGAGTTTTGAAAATAAAAAGCTCCATTCAGAGTTGTGTTGCTGCTGCATTTCTCCATCATGCTGCAGCCTGCAGCAGCAGGATGTGTTAGGAGGAAGGATGACAGCTTGATGAGAAGTAACGGTGCTGCAAAGGGTCAAAATAGTCGCCCGTTAGGCACCACGTGAAGCCCAGTAAAGTGAAAATAAATTAATAAATGGCAGCATGAGATTTAAAAAAATGAACGCGTTATTCTCGGCCCTTAATCGCATCGCGATTTACGCATTAATGCTGACAGCCCTAGTTAGTGTTAAAAACATTAATAACAATGATGTGTTAGTGTTAATAACATTAATAATATGGTAGTGTTAATAACATTAATAACAATGATGTGTTAGTGTTAATAACATTAATAACAATATGTTAGTGTTAATAACATTAATAACAATGATGTGTTAGTGTTAATAACATTAATAACATTAATAACAATGATGTGTTAGTGTTAATAACGTTAACATAAATAACAATGATGTGTTAATAACATTAATAACAATGATGTGTTAGTGTTAATAACATTAATAACATTAATAACAATGATGTGTTAGTGTTAATAACATTAACATAAATAACAATGATGTGTTAATAACATTAATAACAATGATGTGTTAGTGTTAATAACATTAATAACATTAATAACAATGATGTGTTAGTGTTAACATTAATAACAATGATGTGTTAGTGTTAATAACATTAATAACAATATGTTAGTGTTAATAACAATAAAAACAATGATGTGTTAGTGTTAATAACATTAATAACAATGTGTTAGTGTTAATAACATTAATAACAATATGTTAAGTGTTAATAACATTAATAACAATGATGTGTTAGTGTTAATAGCATTAATAACATTAATAACAATGATGTGTTAGTGTTAATAACATTAATAACAACGATGGGTTAGTGTTAATAACATTAATAACAATGATGTGTTAGTGTTAATAACATTAACAATGATGTGTTAGTGTTAATAGCATTAATAACATTAATAACAATGATGTGTTAGTGTTAATAACATTAACAATGATGTGTTAGTGTTAATAGCATTAATAACATTAATAACAATGATGTGTTAGTGTTAATAACATTATAACAACGATGGGTTAGTGTTAATAGCATTAATAACAATGATGTGTTAGTGTTAATAACATTAATAACATTAAAAACAATGATGTGTTAATAACATTAATAACAATGATGTGTTAATAACATTAATAACAATGTGTTAGTGTTAATAACATTAATAACAATGTGTTAGTGTTAATAACATTAATAACAATGATGTGTTAGTGTTAATAACATTAATAACATTAAAAACAATGATGTGTTAATAACATTAATAACAATGATGTGTTAATAACATTAATAACAATGTGTTAGTGTTAATAACATTAATAACAATGTGTTAGTGTTAATAACATTAGTAACAATGATGTGTTAGTGTTAATAACATTAATAACAATGATGTGTTAATGTTAATAACATTAGTGACAATGATGTGTTAGTGTTAATAACATTAATAACAATGATGTGTTAATGTTAATAACATTAGTAACAATGATGTGTTAATGTTAATAACATTAATAACAATGTGTTAGTGTTAATAACATTAATAACAATGATGTGTTAATGTTAATAATAATTAGGGGTAGGCTGGGGGGGGCAGACCTGAGGTGTGAATGGAGGGGTAGGCTGTGTGTGTGTGTGTACCTGTGTGTGTGTGTGTGTGTGTGTGTGTGTATGTGTACCTGTGTGTGTGTGTGTGTGTGTATAGACCTGAGGTGTGAATGGGGGGTAGGCTGTGTGTGTGTGTGTACCTGTGTGTGTGTGTGTGTGTGTGTGTGTATGTGTACCTGTGTGTGTATATAGACCTGAGGTGTGAATGGGGGGGGTAGGGTGTGTGTGTGTGTGTGAGTGTGTGTGTACCTGTGTGTGTGTGTGTGTGTGTATAGACCTGAGGTGTGGATGGGGGGGTAGGTTGGGGGGGGCATCTTCCAGGACCCGTCAGAGTTCTTCATGTGAGAGCGGTCGGACGCAAAGTTCAACAGGAAGCTGTCAGCGGGGACCACACGCAACTTCCTGTTGGAACAGAGGCACGCTGTGATGTCACTTCCTCCACACATGACACGGTTACAGCAACGACAGGTAGTGTGTGTGTCTCTATGTGTGTCTCTGTGTGTGTGTATATACCTGTGTGTGTCTGTGTCTGTGTGTGTGTACCTGTGTGTGTGTGTGTGTGTGTGTGTGTGTCTGTGTGTGTGTACCTGTGTGTGTGTGTGTGTGTGTACCTGTGTACCTGTGTCTGTGTACCTGTGTGTGTGTGTGTGTGTACCTGTGTGTGTGTGTGTGCGCCTGTGTGTGTGTGTGTGTACCTGTGTGTGTGTGTGTGTGTACCTGTGTGTGTGTGTGTACCTGTGTGTGTGTACCTGTGTTTGTGTGTGTGTGTGTGTACCTGTGTGTACTTGTGTGTACCTGTGTGTGCCTGTGTTTGTGTGTGTGCACCTGTGTGTACCTGTGTTTGTGTGTGTGTGTGTGTGTACCTGTGTGTACCTGTGTGTGTGTGTGTGTGTGTGTGTGTGTGTGTGTGTACCTGTGTGTACCTGTGTTTGTGTGTGTGTGTACCTGTGTGTACCTGTGTGTACCTGTGTTTGTGTGTGTGTGTACCTGTGTGTACCTGTGTGTGTGTGTGTGTGTGTGTGTGTACCTGTGTGTGTGTGTGTGTACCTGTGGTACTGGGCTCTGATGTGTGTGTCTGAGCGTAGAGCCTTGGCTGCGTACAGCTTCAGGCTGCATGGAAAGTCCAGCTCAGAGTCCAGATCATACACCACAGAAGAAGAAACCTGAGGTCCCACCTGCAGCAGGATGACGTGGTAGTCCTAAAACACACCACGATGACATCATCAATGACATCATCATCATCATTAATGAGGCGTTAATAAATAAAACATACAGCATGACGTCACCGACCCAGATCACCGGCTGGTCTCCTCGGCCAGACTTCTGCTTCCACAGAGGAACCTGAAGAACAACAGACAGGTTACAGACAGATGTGTAATAGAACCTGACAGATGTTTCTCTAGAACCTGACAGATGTGTAACAGAACCTGACAGATGTGTAACAGAACCGACCGATGTGTAACAGAACCTGACAGATGTGTAACAGAACCTGACAGATGTTTCTCTCGAACCTGACAGATGTGTAATAGAACCTGACAGATGTGTAATAGAACCTGACAGATGTGTAATAGAACCTGACAGATGTTTCTCTAGAACCTGACAGATGTGTAATAGAACCTGACAGATGTGTAACAGAACCTGACAGATGTGTAATAGAACCTAACAGATGTGTAATAGAACCTGACAGATGTGTAATAGAACCTAACAGATGTGTAATAGAACCTGACAGATGTTTCTCTAGAACCTGACAGATGTTTCTCTAGAACCTGACAGATGTGTAACAGAACCTGACAGATGTGTAATAGAACCTGACAGATGTTTTTCTAGAACCTGACAGATGTGTAATAGAACCTGACAGATGTGTAACAGAACCTGACAGATGTGTAATAGAACTTAACAGATGTGTAATAGAACCTGACAGATGTGTAATAGAACCTAACAGATGTGTAATAGAACCTGACAGATGTGTAATAGAACCTGACAGATGTTTCTCTAGAACCTGAAAGATGTGTAATAGAACCTGACAGATGTGTAATAGAACCTAACAGATGTGTAATAGAACCTGACAGATGTGTAATAGAACCTGACAGATGTTTCTCTAGAACCTGACAGATGTGTAATAGAACCTAACAGATGTGTAATAGAACCTGACAAATGTTTGTGTAGAACCTGACAGATGTGTAATAGAACCTGACAGATGTGTAACAGAACCTGACAGATGTGTAATAGAACCTGACAGATGTTTCTCTAGAACCTGACAGATGTGTAATAGAACCTGACAGTTGTTTCTCTAGAACCTGACAGATGTGTAACAGAACCTGACAGATGTGTAACAGAACCTGACAGATGTTTCTCTAGAACCTGACAGATGTGTAACAGAAACCTGACAGATGTTTCTCTAGAACCTGACAGATGTGTAATAGAACCTGACAGATGTGTAATAGAACCTGACAGATGTTTCTCAAGAACCTCACAGATGTTTCTTCAGAACCTGACAGATGTGTAACTGAACCTGACAGATATGTAATAGAACCTGACAGATGTTTCTCTAGAACCTGACAAATGTGCAATAGAACCTGACAAATGTGCAATAGAACCTGACAAATGTTTCTCTAGAACCTGACAGATGTCTAATAGAACCTGACAGATGTGTAATAGAACAGATGTTTCTCTAGAACCTGACAGATGTTTCTCTAGAATCTGACAGATGTGCAATAGAACCTGACAAAAGTTTCTCTAGAACCTGACAGATGTTTCTCTAGAACCTGACAGTTGTTGTGCGGCCCAGATGTTCTCACCGTTCTGTCCTCATTTGAGATGAAAACCACAAACAGATGTTCCAGCGGTGCCGTTCTCTCCGCTCTGACAAACTCACACAGCTTCCAGACGTTCTCCTCACTGCAGAACAACAGAACCAGTCAGCAGAACCCGGATGGAAACAGAACTTACCTTCCTCTTATTGGTCAGAGTAATGCGCTCAGCAGCCAATCAGATGGAAGGATTTACACAAATACAAATTCACAAACAAAATCCATCGTTGTCCGTTGATTAAAAGGAACCAAGCCCGAAGGCTGGGCGGAGCTGTGGAACCCTATTGCTTTCCTAAAGATTATTATTATTCTGTTGATAAAACTGATGCTACAAAAAAATGTGCACCACTAAGTGGCGCTGTAGCAGAGCTACGCGTTTGGCCCTATAACTCCCAAAACGTACATCGCACATATCCACGCGTTCCCTAAATTCAGCTGAATCTCCCGATATAGGCCACGCCCATTTCCACCTAGACTTTTATGTGCAAAAACACAAACTTTGCCATATCTCAGCCAAAATAAATGCTATCAACCTGAAACTTTGGAGTCTTGTTTGCCATGACCCTCTGGGCCTCCAAAACAATTTCAAGTACAAAAAGTTTATATCTCATCCAATTTTTACGAAATTTTGAGGGTACCATCTAGGGCCACTCCTGAGGCCACGCCTACAGTGGGGTACTGAAGGGTCAAAGTGGGCGTGGCCTATGGGACCCTCGTTTGGATTCACCACTTGCACTAATATGAGCATCTTCAAATTTACAGTGTAGATGTACAACGGTTCATGGACCTCATCTACCAAATTTTACACACATGGACCACTCTTTAACTCCCACATTACACATCGCACATTAGAAAACCTTACATCCTCGTGTTCCTTGAATAGAGCTGAATGTGACGCTATAGGCCACTGCCATTTCCGCTAAAAAGTTTTTTCGTAATATCGCGCAATGCGTAATATCCTATGCCGTGCAACCTATCTGCACAAAACCTGGAAAGGTGGCATCTCCAGACGGACCTGACCAAAAGTTGTCACAATTTTCCACATAAATAATTTCCGTAGCTAGAAAACACGAACTTTAGCATATCTCGGCTAAATTGAAAAGGTATCAGAGCAAAACTTGGTAATATTGATCTATATCCCACTCCAAGCCTCTCTACCAAATTTGGTGAGGATCGGTGTTAGGGGGCGCTATAATGAATGTAGACGCGTTTTGGCAAATAACTCCATGCATTTCAATGGGAAATTTGCAATGTCAATATCTCTGCTGCAGTAAATGCTATCATCACAAACACTTGAGATTATTGTCGACATGCCGCTCTAAGGCTCTGTACCGGATTTGGTGATGATCGGCCTTAAGGTAGGGCTGGGAAAAAAATCGATTTGATTTAAAAATCGAGTTGGTAGGTCAAATCGATTAATATTTTCAAAAAAATCGATTTCTTTAGATTTTTTTCAGTCCAAATACAGTATAAATAATTTGGATGTTTAACAATCTCTGTTGCACACTGCACAGTGACTTTTCACTTAGAGAAAGGTTTTGCCTTTGCAATTTTGTTTATGTTGATGCACTTTAATTAAATACAATAAATATATATTTTTAAAATATATTTACAGTTCGCAGTTATTTTGTTTTAAATGGAAGGGGGGGAAAATCGAATCGAAAATCAAGTTTTTATAAAAAAAAATTGAGGTAGAAGCACTATAGTCAACGTAGACCAGTTTTGGTCCTTTTACTCAATCAATGTTAGGCTAACGGTTGCATTGTTTGTTTAACCAGGGCAGAAGTTTTCAGATTACATTATGTGCTTACATAATGTAATCTATAGTCAAAGTTATGGTCAAAGGTTTTAGAACATCCCAATTTTTCTAGTTTTTTTATTTAAATTTTAGCCGTTCAAGTCCAATGAATAGCTTGAAATGGTACAAAAGGTAAGTGGTGAACTGCCTGAGGTAAAAAGTAAGGTTACCCAAAACTGAGAAATAATGTACATTTCAGTATTTTACTAAAAGGCCTTTTTCAGGGAACAAGAAATGGGTTAACAACGTAAAGCTGTTCTGCAGCAATGGAGGTTGATCAAGCTTTGAAAGTTGGTGCTACCAATTCCCCCAGGTGTTCCAACTTGTCTGGATTACATACAACCCCCTCTGTTTGTATAAAAGTAGTGTTGGAATACACTGTGGTACCGTACCCTCGTGAGTATTATTTGAACAGTATTGTACTGCAGAAAGTACAATATAAAAGGTAATTAACAATGGAAGAGAGACAGACCATCATAACACTTAAGAATGTTGGTCTTTCCTACAGAGAAACAAAGAAAGTCAAGGTGTCAGTGAGTCCAGTATTCTTCACCATCAAAAGGCACTTAGAAACTGGGGGAGACTCTGACAGGAAGAGGTCTGGCAGACCCAAAGCCACAAAAGAATCAGAAGACAAGTTTCTGAGAGTCAACAGCTTGCGTGATAGGCGGCTCACAGGACAACAGCTTCAAGAACAGCTTACAGTGGTTGTAATAAGAAGTCTCAGTTTCAACATGCGTGCGTGCGTGCTGAACCAAAACGGCTACCACAGCATTTAGCAGCACCATGCAGTACCCTCTGGTATGGGCCTAGTTGGTCAGGGGTTCATCCTACAGCAAGATAATGACCCAAAACATAAGTCCAAGCTATGCCAGAACTACCTTAGCTAAAAAGAACAAGATGGTAAGCTTAAAAACATGGAGTGGCCAGCACAGTCCCCAGACTTAAACCCCATTGAGCTGGTTTGGGATGAACTGGACAGAAAAGTGAAAGCAAAGCAACGTACAAGTGCCACACATTTATGGGAACTTCTGCAACAGAGTTGGGAAGAACTTTCTGAAGAATATTTGATTTCCATTGTATAAAGAATGCCACGAGTGTGTTCAGCTGTTATATCTGCCAGGGGGGGCTACTTCATTTGTTCTATTCTTTCATTTCAGAGTACAATAAGACATTGAACTGCATGGATTTCAATAAAAACCTGGAAAAATTGGGGTGTTTTGGGTCTGTAGATAAACGAATGGGTTAAAAATAAACATAATGAACTATTAAATATATATATATATATATATATATATATATATATATATATATATATATATATATATACATATACATACAGTGAGGAAAATAAGTATTTGAACACCCTGCTATTTTGCAAGTTCTCCCACTTAGAAATCATGGGGGGGTCTGAAATTGTCATCGTAGGTGCATGTCCACTGTGAGAGACATAATCTAAAAAAAAAAATCCAGAAATCACAATGTATGATTTTTTAACTATTTATTTGTATGATACAGCTGCAAATAAGTATTTGAACACCTGAGAAAATCAATGTTAATATTTGGTACAGTAGCCTTTGTTTGCAAGTACAGAGGTCAAACGTTTCCTGTAGTTTTTCACCAGGTTTGCACACACTGCAGGAGGGATTTTGGCCCACTCCTCCACACAGATCTTCTCTAGATCAGTCAGGTTTCTGGGCTGTCGCTGAGAAACACGGAGTTTGAGCTCCCTCCAAAGATTCTCTATTGGGTTTAGGTCTGGAGACTGGCTGGGCCACGCCAGAACCTTGATATGCTTCTTACAGAGCCACTCCTTGGTTATCCTGGCTGTGTGCTTCGGCTCATTGTCATGTTGGAAGACCCAGCCTCGACCCATCTTCAATGCTCTAACTGAGGGAAGGAGGTTGTTCCCCAAAATCTCCCAATACATGGCCCCGGTCATCCTCTACTTAATACAGTGCAGTCGCCCTGTCCCATGTGCAGAAAACACCCCCAAAGCATGATGCTACCACCCCCATGCTTCACAGTAGGGATGGTGTTCTTGGGATGGTACTCATCATTCTTCTTCCTCCAAACACGGTTAGTGGAATTATGACCAAAAAGTTCTATTTTGGTCTCATCTGACCACATGACTTTCTCCCATGACTCCTCTGGATCATCCAAATGGTCATTGGCAAACTTAAGACGGGCCTTGACATGTGCTGGTTTAAGCAGGGGAACCTTCCGTGCCATGCATGATTTCAAACCATGACGTCTTAGTGTATTACCAACAGTAACCTTGGAAACGGTGGTCCCAGCTCTTTTCAGGTCATTGACCAGCTCCTCCCGTGTAGTTCTGGGCTGATTTCTCACCTTTCTTAGGATCATTGAGACCCCACGAGGTGAGATCTTGCATGGAGCCCCAGTCCGAGGGAGATTGACAGTCATGTTTAGCTTCTTCCATTTTCTAATGATTGCTCCAACAGTGGACCTTTGTTCACCAAGCTGCTTGGCAATTTCCCCGTAGCCCTTTCCAGCCTTGTGGAGGTGTACAATTTAGTCTCTAGTGTCTTTGGACAGCTCTTTGGTCTTGGCCATGTTAGTAGTTGGATTCTTACTGATTGTATGGGGTGGACAGGTGTCTTTATGCAGCTAACGACCTCAAACAGGTGCATCTAATTTAGGATAATAAATGGAGTGGAGGTGGACATTTTAAAGGCAGACTAACAGGTCTTTGAGCGTCAGAATTCTAGCTGATAGACAGGTGTTCAAATACTTATTTGCAGCTGTATCATACAAATAAATAGTTAAAAAATCATATATTGTGATTTCTGGATTTTTTTTTTTTAGATTATGTCTCTCACAGTAGACATGCACCTACGATGACAATTTCAGACCCCTCCATGATTTCTAAGTGGGAGAACTTGCAAAATAGCAGGGTGTTCAAATACTGATTTTCCTCACTGTATGTATATACACACACACACACACACACACACACACACACACACACACACACACACACACACACACACACACACACACACACACACTTTTACTCTACTTTGTGTGTAGTTTGTGTATTTATACTTTGGGTACTGGTTCATCAGGATGAAAACAATCCTTCAGTTTAATGTGCAGTATAGTGCAGTACTATACAGAAGATATTACAGTATATATTAGAGTATAAATTACAGTATTAGGTAGTAGTACTCTCCAGTAACAGCTGGTAGATATACTGCAGTATTAGGTAGTAGTACTCACCAGTAACAGCTGGTAGAGTAGATATATATACTGCAGTATTAGGTAGCAGTATTGTATAAAGTACTAGAAAGCAATACTTGAGTAAAAGTACAAGTATCGTACTAGAAAAAGACTTTGGTAGAAGTGAAAGTTACCTTTTAGAATATTACTTAAGTAAAAGTCTTAAAGTATCTGATATATACTGTACTTAAGTATCAAAAGTAATTTTCTGATATTTAATGTACTTAAGTATCAAAAGTAAAAGTTGTTTTTTTTAAAAGCAAGCGGTTAGAACTTTTATTGTGGCTTTCTTATAGTAAAGCATAAAGCATATTCAGGGACTTTTCAGACAATTCTCTTAAGTTCAAAGAACAAACAGCATATGTTTAGAGCTGACATCAATGTACAGAAACATTTCTTGCAACACGGGTGTATGACGTTATCTCCACCACTACCCTGTTCACCGAGTTCACCACTATTGTCGGGGTGGTCGCAGGGCGCAACATAAAAAACAATCCCCACTGGCCCCCGGGGCCAGTAGATCAGAGTTTTGCGGGCCCATTCTACATTTTTACTGGCCCTGAAAGAAATATCATAGGTGTGATTGGAAAAGGACAAAAAAGCAGGAAAAAAGCTATAGCCACTGCCACTGGATGTTGTGCCATTAGCAGCAAAGCTAGACCAGGGGTCATCAACTACATTCAAATAAAGAAAATAAAATTATACCTAATACGCATCATCTTGTCATCTTGATATTTTCACTTTCTTACTAAATTAATGCTATATTTTTTACATTAGTAAGCAAACCCCTAAAAACATGGAAAATCCATAATGATAACTAGATAGGCTACTTAACTAGAAAATGATCTCAGATTAGTCCTGTATGCCTAATTTGAAATAAGAAGATTCTGTTGCTAAATAATACAACTGGCAACATCGTCAACAATGAAGAACGCGTCATTCACGTGCATATTAAGTAGCCACGTGTATTTGTTTTGGTCTTAAAATACATCCATAGGTTTACCGCTCCAGCGAGAGGATGGCTCGTTTAGAAATCAGCTACGTTTACAAGAGTTTGTCCAAAGTTCAAGATTGGTTGCAAATTAAGACAAACAGTTAGACTACAAACTGACATCTTTCATTTTAGCTCGTTTGTAAAGTCGCTGTTTGCAGAGTAGAGCTGTGTTTGCAGAGTAGAGCTGTGTTTGCAGAGTAGAGCTGTGTTTGCACAGCGCGGTGGACGAGAGTGGACAGCCAGACAGATCAGACTGAGATATGGGTTTCTACGTGTTTCTGCCTGTAGAACAGGTACGTGGGTTATTGATAAGTATTGACTCTTTAATCATGGAGGTTTTATTGTAGGCTACCTACTTACAGTAACGAGTGTAGCGTTAGTTCATCTGCGCCATCGGCGGTAAATAATCCTCGGTAACGTTTCCAGTCAGTAGGCTACATGTGCTGCGTGAAGTAAGGCACACACCAGTGACTGTGGCTGAACCAGCCCGACATACGTTTTTACTGCCCCGGGCCATCGGGCCATTGCTTGTGTCGAGCCTGGTGGTCTACGATAACGGGAGGTCCTCCAGTAGGTGCTCCAGTAGGTCCTCCAGTAGGTGCTCCAGTAGGTGCTCCAGTAGGTCCTCCAGTAGGTCCTCCAGTAGGTGCTCCAGTAGGTCCTCCAGTAGGTGCTCCAGTAGGTGCTCCAGTAGGTCCTCCAGTAGGTCCTCCAGTAGGTGCTCCAGTAGGTGCTCCAGTAGGTCCTCCAGTAGGTGCTCCAGTAGGTCCTCCAGTAGGTCCTCCAGTAGGTGCTCCAGTAGGTCCTCCAGTAGGTCCTCCAGTAGGTGCTCCAGTAGGTGCTCCAGTAGGTGCTCCAGTAGGTCCTCCAGTAGGTCCTCCAGTAGGTCCTCCAGTAGGTGCTCCAGTAGGTCCTCCAGTAGGTCCTCCAGTAGGTCCTCCAGTAGGTGCTCCAGTAGGTCCTCCAGTAGGTCCTCCAGTAGGTCCTCCAGTAGGTGCTCCAGTAGGTCCTCCAGTAGGTCCTCCAGTAGGTCCTCCAGTAGGTGCTCCAGTAGGTCCTCCAGTAGGTGCTCCAGTAGGTGCTCCAGTAGGTCCTCCAGTAGGTGCTCCAGTAGGTGCTCCAGTAGGTCCTCCAGTAGGTCCTCCAGTAGGTGCTCCAGTAGGTCCTCCAGTAGGTCCTCCAGTAGGTGCTCCAGTAGGTGCTCCAGTAGGTCCTCCAGTAGGTGCTCCAGTAGGTCCTCCAGTAGGTGCTCATGCTTCCATGGCGGTTTGCAACAAACAAGCGCTGAAATAGAGCGCGCGGTGTGCGGAGCGTGCGTAATGCAATCTAGGAGCAGTGATTCGCCAAACGTCCCTTACTGCAGTCGCACACATTTCTTCTAATTTTATTTTTTAGTAACGAGTAACGAAGATGCTTAGTGGAAATATAACGGAGTAAAAGTATACATTTTATCTAGGAAATGTAGTGGAGTAAAAGTGAAAGTTGACATAAATTTAAGTAGCGAAGTAAAGTACAGACACGTGAAAATTCTACTTAAGTACAGTAACGAAGTATTTGTACTCCGTTACATTACAACACTGTTAGGTAGTAGTACTCACCAGTAACAGCTGGTAGATATACTGCAGTATTAGGTAGTAGTACTCACCAGTAACAGCTGGTAGATATACTGCAGTATTAGGTAGTAGTACTCACCAGTAACAGCTGGTGAGATATACTGCAGTATTAGGTAGTAGTACTCACAGTAACAGCTGGTAGAGTAGATATATACTACACGCAGTCACGTAGCTGGTAGTAGTAGTATGTACTCATACTACAGCTGGTAGTAGCTAGTAGTACTCACCAGTAACAGCTGGTAGATATCTCGTAGGTAGTAGTACTCACCAGTAACAGCTGGTAGATATACTGCAGTATTAGGTAGTAGTACTCACCAGTAACAGCTGGTAGATATACTGCAGTATTAGGTAGTAGTACTCACCAGTAACAGCTGGTAGATATACTGCAGTATTAGGTAGTAGTACTCACCAGTAACAGCTGGTAGATATACTGCAGTATTAGGTAGTAGTACTCACCAGTAACAGCTGGTAAAGTAGATATATATACTGCAGTATTAGGTAGTAGTACTCACCAGTAACAGCTGGTAGAGTAGATATATATACTGCAGTATTAGGTAGTAGTACTCACCAGTAACAGCTGGTAGATATACTGCAGTATTAGGTAGTAGTACTCACCAGTAACAGCTGGTAGATATACTGCAGTATTAGGTAGTAGTACTCACCAGTAACAGCTGGTAGATATACTGCAGTATTAGGTAGTAGTACTCACCAGTAACAGCTGGTAGATATACTGCAGTATTAGGTAGTAGTACTCACCAGTAACAGCTGGTAGATATACTGCAGTATTAGGTAGTAGTACTCACCAGTAACAGCTGGTAGATATACTGCAGTATTAGGTAGTAGTACTCACCAGTAACAGCTGGTAGATATACTGCAGTATTAGGTAGTAGTACTCACCAGTAACAGCTGGTAGATATACTGCAGTATTAGGTAGTAGTACTCACCAGTAACAGCTGGTAGATATACTGCAGTATTAGGTAGTAGTACTCACCAGTAACAGCTGGTAGATATACTGCAGTATTAGGTAGTAGTACTCACCAGTAACAGCTGGTAGATATACTGCAGTATTAGGTAGTAGTACTCACCAGTAACAGCTGGTAGATATACTGCAGTATTAGGTAGTAGTACTCACCAGTAACAGCTGGTAGATATACTGCAGTATTAGGTAGTAGTACTCACCAGTAACAGCTGGTAGATATACTGCAGTATTAGGTAGTAGTACTCACCAGTAACAGCTGGTAGATATACTGCAGTATTAGGTAGTAGTACTCACCAGTAACAGCTGGTATAAACGCAGTTCTCGCGGCTCGGTGTGATTCTGTCTTCAGGCTCCATGTTGAGGTGTCACACTCAAACAGCTCCGTCGGTAACTAGGAATAAAACGTCACATCCGGTAGATTATAGAGCCGTGTGTTCTTCCTAACCTCTCCCCAAATTCTCCCCATTCAGTCTACAATCTGCTAAATTTAATTTTTTTTTTTTTATGTGTATGACGTTTCTTATCTTAACTAGTCGTTTTAGGGTCCAAACGTAACTGTTTTCGCCGCAGGACAGGCACCTTTACTCGGCTGAGTTTACCTGTTACCGCCGCTGAAAACACCGGGACTCCACGGTGCTCTGTAGTCCGATCACAGGCACCTTTATTCGGCTGAGTTTAAATGTAACCGCCGCTGAAAACACCGGGACTCCACGGTGCTCTGTAGTCCGCCCACAGGCACCTTTACTCGGCTGAGTTTACCTGTAACCGCCGCTGAAAACACCGGGACTCCACGGTGCTCTGTAGTCCGCCCACAGGCACCTTTACTCGGCTGAGTTTACCTGTAACCGCCGCTGAAAACACCGGGACTCCACGGTGCTCTGTAGTCCGCCCTAAGGCACCTTTTCTCGGCTGAGTTTAAATGTAACCACCGCTGAACTCGATGGAGGGAGAACAGCTGCAAACCTTTTAAACCCGAGCTGAAACGGTCCGACAGCGCCACCTGCAGGCCAGGGAGGGGACTACAGCCTGTACCATGTCTCTGATCATCCTGGTGGCCCGTTCACAAACGTTATATAAAATAATTGGGTTTCTTTCAACCAAATTACCCAAAAATAACATGAATGGTTCCAAACCCGAAACAGGCTGTGATCATCCAACAACATAGGTTCCTCTGATCTTAACTATTAGTCAAAAACATTCATCATTTCTGGGTTTTTAACAAAAAAAATGAGCTATCATTTCATATAAATGAGATTTATTGACCATGAATTCAAAACATACGTGTAAAACTTTAGTTGATAAGCTGAAATGAAGTTGGTTAAAAAGGTGTAACAGAGTTGTTGGGTCATTTGACTTTATGCTTTATAAACAGGCAAACAGACCATAATAAGTGGACAGGAAGACAACACACGGCTTAATCCGTGTTTATGTTTTATATATAAAGTCAGAAAGTTATCAGCTTCATACGGAAGAGCTAAATGCATCTTAAATATTAAAAGATAATAATGCAGAGAATGGAAACTGAGACCTGTGAGAAGTGGCTGAAGTCTAACAGCTGTTTCTTTAATAATGTAACATTAATAAGGAGACTAACCTGTGACATCACGATAACAGCTGTTTAATGACGTCACGTTAATCAGCAGACTAACCTATGACATCACGATAACAGCTGTTTAATGACGTCACGTTATTCAGCAGACTAACCTATGACATCACGATAACAGCTGTTTAATGACGTCACGTTAATCAGCAGAGTAACCTATGACATCATGATAACAGCTGTTTAATGACATCACGTTAATCGGCAGACTAACCTGTGACATCATTAACTCTCGTGTCGACCAACTTTTAGGTTTTCTGGGTCACAATTTAAAATTGAAACCTTTTTTTTAATGTTTGGTGTTTTTGAAGCTTATTCTGACATTCTTGTCACTTGTTTGTCACCTTTTTCAACAATGTTATGAACTATTGTTCCAAACCTGCCCCCCCCTCCCTCCCTGCCCCCCCCCTCCCTGAGTCTCCTGACTAACAGGAGACTCAGGGAGGGGGGGCCACCAGAGACTTTATAATCAGACACTGTCGGAGCATGTGACTTCCTGGTAACCGTGGAGACACGCAACAAAACAAACCAAAGTTCTGTAATCGTTTAATCAGAGTTTACAAGAACAGAAAAGTTTAAATATTCACACGTTTCATCGCAGCACGACTTTAAACATTGATTAGAGACAGAATCACCATGGTAACAACACAGAGCTGTGTTAAAAAGAGCCAGGCAGCGGTTGCCAGGCAGCGGTTGCTAGGTGAAGAGTCTGATGGTGGCGTCTGCTCCAGAAGAGAAGACCCAGGGCTGCGTGGGGTGAAAGGTCACGTCCAGGACGCCGAGGTCGTGAGTGATGTCATGACCTCGGAGAACCTTCACCGGGACGATCAGCGGGTTCTGCAGGAGGTCACTGGGGGGGTTAGAGAGAGGGGGGGCAATTACTCTGGGAACACACAGACTTTTAATCTGAAAATACAATGAGACTTTTACTCTGAAAATACAGAGACTTTTACTCTGAAAATACAGAGACTTTTACTCTGAAAATACAGAGACTTTTACTCTGAAAATACAGAGACTTTTACTCTGAAAATACAGAGACCTTTACTCTGAAAATACAGAGAGACCTTTACTCTGAAAATACAGAGACTTTTACTCTGAAATTACAGAGACTTTTACTCTGAAAATACAGAGACTTTTACTCTGAAAATACGGAGACTTTCACTCTGAAAATATGGAGAGACTTTTACTCTGAAAATATGGAGAGACTTTTACTCTGAAAATACAGACAGCACAGTGTGTGTACTGTGTGTATTACTGTGTGTATTACTGTGTACTGTGTGTATTACTGTGTGTATTACTGTTTGTGTACTGTGTGTATTACTGTGTGTATTACTGTTTGTGTACTGTGTGTATTACTGTGTGTATTACTGTGTGTGTACTGTGTGTATTACTGTGTGTATTACTGTGTGTATTACTGTGTGTATTACTGTGTATATACTGTGTGTATTACTGTGTGTATTACTGTGTGTGTACTGTGTGTATTACTGTGTGTATTACTGTGTGTGTACTGTGTGTATTACTGTGTGTATTACTGTGTGTATTACTGTGTATATACTGTGTGTATTACTGTGTGTATTACTGTGTGTATTACTGTGTGTATTACTGTGTGTATTACTGTGTGTATTACTGTGTGTATTACTGTGTGTATTACTGTGTGTATTACTGTGTGTACTGTGTGTATTACTGTGTATATACTGTGTGTATATACTGTGTGTATTACTGTGTGTATTACTGTGTGTATTACTGTGTGTATTACTGTGTGTGTACTGTGTGTATTACTGTGTGTATTACTGTGTGTATTACTGTGTATATACTGTGTGTATTACTGTGTGTATTACTGTGTGTATTACTGTGTGTGTACTGTGTGTATTACTGTGTGTATTACTGTGTATATACTGTGTGTATTACTGTGTGTATTACTGTGTGTATTACTGTGTGTATTACTGTGTATATACTGTGTGTATTACTGTGTGTATTACTGTGTGTACTGTGTGTATTACTGTGTGTATTACTGTGTATATACTGTGTGTATTACTGTGTGTATTACTGTGTATAT
The DNA here is from genome assembly GCA_025617405.1 of Perca schrenkii. Taxonomy (NCBI): domain Eukaryota; kingdom Metazoa; phylum Chordata; class Actinopteri; order Perciformes; family Percidae; genus Perca; species Perca schrenkii. The sequence goes on from JABUOV010000277.1 coordinate 24,665, forward strand.
ACTGTGTGTATTACTGTGTGTATTACTGTTTGTATTACTGTGTGTATTACTGTGTGTATACTGTGTGTATTACTGTGTATATACTGTGTGTATTACTGTGTGTATTACTGTGTATATACTGTGTGTATTACTGTGTGTATTACTGTTTGTATTACTGTGTGTATTACTGTGTGTATTACTGTGTGTATTACTGTGTATATACTGTGTGTATTACTGTGTATATACTGTGTGTATTACTGTGTATATACTGTGTGTATTACTGTGTGTATTACTGTTTGTATTACTGTGTGTATTACTGTGTATATACTGTGTGTATTACTGTGTATATACTGTGTGTATTACTGTGTGTATTACTGTGTGTATTACTGTGTGTATTACTGTGTGTATTACTGTGTATATACTGTGTGTATTACTGTGTGTATTACTGTGTATATACTGTGTGTATTACTGTGTGTATTACTGTGTGTATTACTGTGTGTATTACTGTTTGTATTACTGTGTGTATTACTGTGTATACTGTGTGTATTACTGTGTGTATTACTGTGTGTACTGTGTGTATTACTGTGTGTACTGTGTGTATTACTGTGTATATACTGTGTGTATTACTGTGTGTATTACTGTGTATATACTGTGTGTATTACTGTGTGTATTACTGTTTGTATTACTGTGTGTATTACTGTGTGTATTACTGTGTGTACTGTGTGTATTACTGTGTGTACTGTGTGTATTACTGTGTGTACTGTGTGTATTACTGTGTGTATTACTTGTAAACTGTCCCGTGACAGACGATAACCGTTCCGTCATCGGAGGCCGAGGCGAACAGCGGGTAGAGACGATGATAGGCCACGCCCCTCACCGCCTTCTTATGGTGCCTGCAGGAAGTGAGTCATACACACACAGGAAGTTAGTAATACACACACAGGAAGTGGGACATATACACAGGAAGTGTAAGATACACTTGCTGCTTGTTGATTGGCCTCGCTGGATGATAGAACTCTTCTAACTGTTGTGGTGCTATGAACTGGACTGCTTGTTGATTGGTCTCGCTGGACTTTGCAGACTTCCTGGGATATGAGTTGCTTATGTATTTATTTTGTAGTTGTATGTATGTGTACCTTTATGTGTTGTTTGTAACTGCAAATGCTCTCAATAAATGAATTATATATATAAAAAAACACTTAGTAATGTGTGTGTACTATGTGTACTACTGTGTGTGTACTATGTGTATTATTGTGTGTGTACTATGTGTATTACTGTGTGTGTACACTATGTGTATTACTGTGTGTGTACACTATGTGTATTATTGTGTGTGTACTATGTGTATTACTGTGTGTATTACTGTGTGTGTACTGTCTGATGCATTCTGGGGGTTTTGTACCGTAGCATCTTGTAAGGTTTGGTCGAGAGGTCGAGATCGAACCAGCTCAGCCGGCAGTCGTAGCTCCCACAGATCACATGATCACCTGTAGATACAGACACAGATCACATGATCACCTACAGACACAGACAGAGATCACATGATCACCTACAGACACAGACAGAGATCACATGATCACCTACAGACACGAGATCACATGATCACCTACAGACACAGACAGAGATCACATGATCACCTACAGACACAGATCACATGATCACCTGTAGACACAGACAGAGATCACATGATCACCTACAGACAGATATCACATGATCACCTACAGACAGATCACATGATCACCTGCAGACACAGATCACATGATCACCTGTAGACACAGACACAGATCCCATGATCACCTACAGACACAGATCACATGATCACCTACAGACACAGATCACATGATCAACTACAGACAGAGATCACATGATCACCTACAGACACCGACAGATCACATGATCACCTGTAGACACAGACAGAGATCACATGATCACCTACAGACACAGATCACATGATCACCTGTAGACAGAGATCACATGATCACCTACAGACAGAGATCACATGATCACCTACAGACACAGATCACATGATCACCTGTAGACACAGATCACATGATCACATGATCACCTGTAGACACAGACAGAGATCACATGATCACCTACAGACAGAGATCACATGATCACCTGTAGACACAGATCACATGATCACCTGTAGACACAGACAGAGATCACATGATCACCTACAGACACAGATCACATGATCACCTGTAGACACAGACAGAGATCACATGATCACCTACAGACACAGATCACATGATCACCTGTAGACACAAATCACATGATCACATGATCACCTGTAGACACAGACAGAGATCACATGATCACCTGTAGACACAGATCACATGATCACCTGTAGACACAGACAGAGATCACATGATCACCTACAGACACAGATCACATGATCACCTGTAGACACAGACAGAGATCACATGATCACCTACAGACACAGATCACATGATCACCTGTAGACACAGATCACATGATCACCTGTAGACAGACAGAGATCACATGATCACCTGTAGACACAGATCACATGATCACCTGTAGACACAGACAGAGATCACATGATCACCTACAGACACAGATCACATGATCACTTGTAGACACAGATCACATGATCACCTGTAGACACAGACACAGATCACATGACCACCTGTAGACATAGATCACATGATCACCTGTAAACATATATAGGGTTAGTTTTACCTCCGGGGTGGACGGCCATGCTGGAGATCCACTTGGAATTGGCCTGTAGTTTTTTGGTCATTTCCTGTTTGACGAGGTTGTAGATGCGGACGGAGCGCTGCGTCCCCACGAAGAAGTAGGGCCTGACGGGGTGGAAGGATACGCACTGCACCAGCCCCTTGTTCTTCCTGAAGGGGTTCTGGCTGCGGCGCCGGCTCAGCTGGTGGATCAGAACCTGCAGGTTGCTCGAGTGGTCCGGCATCACCGAGGCCACGTAGTCGCCTTTAGCGTGCCACGAAACCTGCTGGACCGCCTGACCACGGGAACACACGCCACGGTTAGGGGTTAGGGTACACTGGGGGTATATTTAGGGGGTTAGGGTACACTGGGGGGTATATTTAAGGGGGTTAGGGTACACTGGGGGGTATATTTAGGGGGTTAGGGTACACTGGGGGTATATTTAGGGGGTACACTGGGGGTATATTTAGGGGGGTACACTGGGGGGTATATTTAGGGGGTTAGGGTACACTGGGGGGTATATTTAGGGTATCCAGGGGGGTATATTTAGGGGGTTAGGGTATCCAGGGGGGTATATTTAGGGGGTTAGGGTATACTGGGGGGTATATTTAAGGGGTTAGGGTACACTGGGGGGTATATTTAGGGGTTACGGTACACTGGTGGTATATTTAGGGGTTAGGGTACACTGGGGGGTATATTTAGGGGGTACACTGGGGGTATTTTTAGGGGGTTAGGGTACACTGGGGGTATATTTAGGGTATCCAGGGGGGTATATTTAGGGGGTTAGGGTATACTGGGGGTATATTTAAGGGGTTAGGGTATACTGGGGGGTATATTTAAGGGGTAAGGGTACACTGGGGGGTATATTTATGGGGTTACGGTACACTGGTGGTATATTTATGGGGTTACGGTACACTGGTGGTATATTTAGGGGGTTACGGTACACTGGTGGTATATTTAGGGTATCCTGGGGGTATATTTAGGGGGTTAGGGTACACTGGTGGTATATTTAAGGGGTTAGGGTACACTGGGGGTATATTTAGGGGGTTAGGGTATACTGGGGGTATATTTAAGGGGTAAGGGTACACTGGGGGGTATATTTATGGGGTTACGGTACACTGGTGGTATATTTATGGGGTTACGGTACACTGGTGGTATATTTAGGGGGTTACGGTACACTGGTGGTATATTTAGGGTATCCTGGGGGTATATTTAGGGGGTTAGGGTACACTGGTGGTATATTTAAGGGGTTAGGGTACACTGGGGGGTATATTTAGGGGTTAGGGTATACTGGGGGTATATTTAAGGGGTTAGGGTACACTGGGGGTATATTTAGGGTATCCTGGTGGTATATTTAAGGGGTTCGGGTACACTGGGGGTATATTTAGGGGGTTAGGGTATACTGGGGGGTATATTTAAGGGGTTATGGTATCCAGGGGGTATATTTAGGGGGTTAGGGTATACTGGGGGTATATTTAAGGGGTTAGGGTACACTGGGGGTATATTTAAGGGGTTAGGGTACACTGGGGGTATATTTAGGGTATCCTGGGGGTATATTTAAGGGGTTAGGGTACACTGGTGGTACATTTATGGTATCCTGGGGGTATATTTAGGGGATTAGGGTATCTTGGGGATATATTTAGGGCATACTGGTGGTATACTTAGGGGACTTGGGTATCCTGGGGGTATATTTAGCAGGTTAGGGTATCTTGGGGATATATTTAGGGTATACTGTTGGTATATTTAGGGGACTAGGGTATCCTGGGGGTATATTTAGGAGTCAGGGTATCCTGGTGGTATATTTAGGGTGTTAGGGTATCCTGGTGGTATATTTAGTGTGTTAGGGTATCCTGGGGGTATATTTAGGGTGTTAGGGTATCCTGGGGGTATATTTAGGGGATTAGGGTATATTTGGGGGATTACGGTATCCCGGGGGCCTATTTAGGGTGTTAGGGTACACTAGAGACATGCATCTGTTCTTACCTTGGGGTGCTGTATCTTGAGGCGGATGCCCTGGTTAAGCTCCTCCCCCTCCGTCTCACTCCAGGTGACTGGCCCCGCCCCCTCGTTAGCGTCAGCCTCCTGGGGAGCCGAGAGCAGTCGCTCTGACGACAGGACCACCTGTCTGTCTGCCAGAGAGGGAGACAGGATCAACACCACCGAGTCCCTGAAACACACAACACACATACTCAGCATTTAAAACTGCCTCTCTGGCAGACAGACAGGACCACCTGTCTGTCTGCCAGAGAGGGATACAGGATCAACACCACCGAGTCCCTGAAACACACATTTAAACATTTAAACTCTGATAAAAGCTCGCAGCACAACGAATACAGTCAACACTAGTCTGGGTTAATGCTAGTCTGGGTCAACGCTAGTCTGGGTCAACGCTAGTCTGGGTCAACGCTAGTCTGGGTCAAAGGTCAACACTAGTCTGGGTCAACGCTAGTCTGGGTCAACGCTAGTCTGGGTCAACGCTAGTCTGGGTCAACCCTAGTCTGGGTCAACGCTAGTCTGGGTCAACGCTAGTCTGGGTCAAAGGTCAACGCTAGTCTGGGTCAAAGGTCAACGCTAGTCTGGGTCAACACTAGTCTGGGTCAACGCTAGTCTGGGTCAACGCTAGTCTGGGTCAAAGGTCAACACTTGTCTGGGTCAACGCT
>JABUOV010000277.1:32500-47500 GCA_025617405.1 Perca schrenkii
ACACACACAGACAGGAACATACACAGAGACAGTTAGAGTGTCCAGCTTTACATCATCTTTGTGAAAACATGTCTGATAAACTTTTGTTTTTCTAATGTCACTACCCGATGTAGCCTCCAACCAGCTGCTAATGAGAGACTAACAACCTGCTAACAAGAGACTAACAGACTAACGACAGACTAACGAGAGACTAACGAGAGACTAACGAGAGACTAACAGACTAACGAGAGACTAACAGACTAACGAGAGACTAACAGACTAACGAGAGACTAACAGACTAACAAGAGACTAACAGACTAACAAGAAACTAACGAGAGACTAACAGACTAACGAGAGACCAACAGACTAACGAGAGACTAATGAGAGACTAACAGACTAACGAGAGACCAACAGACTAACGAGAGACTAATGAGAGGCCAACAGACTAACGAGAGACCAACAGACTAACGAGAGACTAATGAGAGACTAACAGACTAACAAGAGACTAACGAGAGACTAACAGACTAACGAGAGACCAACAGACTAACGAGAGACTAATGAGAGACTAACAGACTAACAGACTAACAAGAGACTAACGAGAGACTAACAGACTAACGAGAGACCAACAGACTAACGAGAGACTAACAGACTAACGAGAGACTAACAAGAGACTAACAGACTAACGAGAGACCAACAGACTAACGAGAGACTAACAGACTAACGAGAGACCAACAGACTAACGAGAGACTAACAGACTAACGAGAGACTAATGAGAGACTAACGAGAGACTAACAGACTAATGAGAGACTAACAGACTAACAAGAGACTAACAGACTAACGAGAGACTAACAGACTAACCAGAGACTAACAGACTAACGAGAGACTAACAGACTAACAAGAGACTAACGAGAGACTAACAGACTAACGAGAGACCAACAGACTAACGAGAGACTAACGAGAGACTAACAGACTAACGAGAGACTAACGAGAGACTAACAGACTAACAAGAGACCAACAGACTAACGAGAGACTAACGAGAGACTAACGAGAGACTAACGAGAGACTAACGAGAGACTAACGAGAGACTAACAGACTAATGAGAAACTAACAGACTAACGAGAGACTAACGAGAGACTAACAGACTAACGAGAGACTAACAGACTAACGAGAGACTAACAGACTAACGAGAGACTAACAGACTAATGAGAGACTAACAGACTAACAAGAGACTAACAGACTAACGAGAGACTAACGAGAGACTAACAGACTAACAAGAGACTAACAGACTAATGAGAGACTAACAGACTAACGAGAGACTAACAGACTAACGAGAGACTAACGAGAGACTTCTGTAATGTCTGTTGTAGCTTCCAACAACTTGCTAACGAGAGACTAACAAGTGTGTGTGTGTGTGTGCGTGCGTCTGCGTACGTCTGTGTGTGTGTCTGTCTCTGTGTGTGTGTGTATCTGTGTTTGTGTCTATATTCAGACGATATTTTTGAAATCCTTCTAGAAGTTAAAAGAAGCCCTGTTCGGAGGCTATTTCAGTGGTTCTCTTGGGAAAATGTACAAGCAAGATGAAATCATAACAATAAACAAAGGGCTCTGTTCTGTAACATATTGTACACAACCATGTGCTTATTGGAAGCAGTCCTGGAGCTGGGACAGGGCCGGGTCAGACTAGGTTCTGATAGTCCTACTTGGCTGTATAGTCCACCTGACCTGTGAATATATAACGAGAGACTAACAGACTAACAAGAGACTAACAGACTTATGAGAGACTAAGACTAATGAGAGACTAACAGACTAACAAGAGACTAACCGACTAACGAGAGACTAACAGACTAACGAGAGACTAACGAGAGACTAACAGACTAACAAGAGACTAACAGACTAATGAGAGACTAACAGACTAACGAGAGACTAACAAGAGACTAACAGACTAATGAGAGACTAACAGACTAACGAGAGACTAACGAGAGACTAACAGACTAACAAGAGACTAACAGACTAACGAGAGACTAACAGACTAACAAGAGACTAACAAGAGACTAACAGACTAATGAGAGACTAACAGACTAACGAGAGACTAACAAGAGACTAACAGACTTATGAGAGACTAAGACTAATGAGAGACTAACAGACTAACAAGAGACTAACCGACTAACGAGAGACTAACAGACTAACGAGAGACTAACAAGAGACTAACAGACTTATGAGAGACTAAGACTAATGAGAGACTAACAGACTAACAAGAGACTAACCGACTAACGAGAGACTAACAGACTAACGAGAGACTAACGAGAGACTAACAGACTAACAAGAGACTAACAGACTAATGAGAGACTAACAGACTAACAAGAGACTAACGAGAGACTAACAGACTAACAAGAGACTAACAGACTAATGAGAGACTAACAGACTAACAAGAGACTAACCGACTAACGAGAGACTAACAGACTAACGAGAGACTAACGAGAGACTAACGAGAGACTAACAGACTAACAAGAGACTAACAGACTAACGAGAGACTAACAGACTAACAAGAGACTAACAGACTAATGAGAGACTAACAGACTAACGAGAGACTAACAGACTAATGAGAGACTAACAGACTAACGAGAGACTAACAGACTAATGAGAGACTAACGAGAGACTAACAGACTAACGAGAGACTAACGAGAGACTTCTGTAATGTCTGTTGTAGCTTCCAACAACTTGCTAACGAGAGACTAACGAGTGTGTGTGTGTGTGCGTGCGTCTGCGTACGTCTGTGTGTGTGTCTGTCTCTGTGTCTGTGTGTGTATCTGTCTCTGTGTTTGTGTCTCTGCGTGCGTCTGTCTCTGTCTCTGTGTGTGTGTGTGTGTGTGTGTGTGTGTGTGTGTGTGTGTGTGTGTGTGTGTGTGTGTATACCAGAGATTGTGTTGTTGGAAACGGCTGCAGGTCTTTTGGTTTGGGAAGTTTGGGAATCAGATCCTCTGGATTCACATTCACCTGCAGACAGACAGACAGGTTATTGATCAGATCTTCCTCATATACAGAGCGAATGAACAGAGAGAGCGTGCTGCGTCCTGATTGGCTGACAGACAGGGCGTGCTGCGTTCCGATTGGCTGTAACTCACCCTCATCTTCCTCTGGCGGGGACACAGGTAAAGGTCCAGGCAGCGCTCGAACCTCTCGTGGATGAAACGAGAAAACGCTGGAACCTGACGGAGGCTGGAGAACCTTCTGGGAACAAACGGTACCTTCCTGTCACATGGGTCCTGCTGCTCCCACAGCGCTCTCTGCAGACAGACAGTTAGAGAGACAGACAGGTAGGGAGACAGACAGACAGAGACAGACAAGTCAGTGCCAGAGGTCCAGAGTTAAACCAGAACCAGGCTGTAATGTAACCCTAACAGGACTAATGTTCAGCAGCAGTTAGAGTCCACTAAAAGTTCTGTTGTTGCTGCTGACAGACTCCGATTATTATTCTAAGTGTCTGACAACATTATGGGATGGATCCCTACAGAGATAGACCTTTTAGTTAAAGAGTAAGATCCTTTTAGTTTAACATCAAACAGCCCCGAAATCACCATCACCAAACTACACCAGACTAGAGGTGGGCGATATATTGTTTAGACGATAATATCCAAATTGTTGTATGGACGATATGCAAAATTGGGATGTCGAATATTTCATAATTTGTACAATCCGACCCCCCAAACATGAAAAGAGCTGAAGGAAGTTAAAGAGAAAACCAATAGCGCACACTATAACCTTCTAAACAATTATATGTAGCGATTTTAATACTGTAGGGGTTTCTTTTGACTATTTTTTTGTACAAAATCACGATCGTAAGTAAGCTGCTACTAGTTCTTACCTTGCGCGTTATGACGTTCACTCATGTCAACAAAGATGGCGGTGCGCGACTGTGCACTGGCTCTCCTGTCGGTGTATATTTATACAAGTACGTACAGCCACACTGAACTAATCAATACAGGACTACGATACAACACAGCTGTACGAGAGCCTTCCAGGCGGTTCATAACATCCCGGAGGAAATAGCCTGACGGAGCCCTCCAGGTTGTTGTCGGCGCTAGCACGCCGAGCTAGCTATCTACCGGCAGAATGAGAATATAACTCCGGCACGACCAGAGGCGGAGGACTGCATTTATGTGCACAATGAATGGAGTAACAACAGCAGGATCGTTGCCCAGTACGGCTCACCTGACCTGGAGCCCTGTCGGTAATATACCGACCATTTTATTTACTACGAAAACAGCACACTGCCGTCTACATAGCCCCCGATGCTAACGTTAGCAAAAGTTTGGTTCACTGCTAACCATAGTGAACAAACTGCAGCGCGATCACCTGGATACGGGATACAGGGGACTTTTACAAGGCATCCTTAAAGTCTGTCCCCCTCCAGCTTTCTCCCAGCATGTAGATTGTGTTACTAGAGGGAACACACTAGACCATGTTTACTCTAAATAACATCAAAAAAGATACAGAACTGCTCCTCTCCCTCACCTGGGCCAGTCAGATCACATCCAACTCCTGATCCCAGCATAAATCCCGGTCAGAAGGACTATACAGCCAAGTAGGACTATCAGAACCTAGTCTGACCCGGCCCTGTCCCAGCTCCAGGACTGCTTCCAATAAGCACATGGTTGTGTACAATATGTTACAGAACAGAACCCTTTGTTTATTGTTATGATTTCATCTTGCTTGTACATTTTCCCAAGAGAACCACTGAAATAGTCTCCGAACAGGGCTTCTTTTAACTTCTAGAAGGATTTCAAAAATATCGTCTGAATATCGATATCGAGATATTGAAAAAAAATATCGAGATATTCATTTTTGTCAATATCTCCCACCACTACACCAAACTCCATGTAAATAATCAGGACTTTTAGCGTGTATAGAGCCAGCATATTTCCACCAGACTCCATGTAAATAATCAGGACTTTTAGCGTGTATAGAGCCAGCATATTTCCACCAGACTCCATGTAAATAATCAGGACTTTTAGCGTGTATAGAGGCAGCATATCTCCACCAGACTCCATGTAAATAATCAGGACTTTTAGCGTGTATAGAGCCAGCATATCTCCACATGTAAATGGGTGAATTAAGGTTTTATTTCAACCAAACCAGAGTGGTGATTGTTGGAACGGTGGAAAGATGAACCAAGACGGCTTTTGGTAGTTTTAATTAGTTTCTGTCCACTTCGAATGAAGTGTGTTTTACGATGATAAAAGTCCTGATTATTTACATGTAGTCTGGTGGAGTCTGGTGTAAGTTACCTCCTCGTCGGTGAACAGGTATTCCGGCGGAGGGTTGTAGGACTCCTGGTGTCCCGGCAGAGGAATTTTGGGGGCGGGGAGGTGCATCTTGTGTCGGGCCAGAATAGAAGAGTCCTCATTGGCCCAGAGGTCGTAGTAGCGCCCCCTGCTGTCGTCGTCCAGGCGACGCGGCTTGATCCAGCCCATCTTGATGGCGTGGACCAGCTTGGACACTTTGTCCTTCTCCACCAGAGACGGGATGAAGCTGCGCTTGTCTGCCGGGCGGTTGGTGACGGGGTGGAGCATCACGTCCCGGCTGAAGAACTCCACCTGGGGCTGAATACACACAAATACTCATAAATATATATACACACAGTAATATACATGAATATATATACACAGATACACAGTAATATACATAAATATATACACATATACACAGTAATATACACATTAAACAAGGCTGAAGAACTCCACCTGGGGCTGGATAGACACACAAATACACACATACTTACACATACATACAGTGAGGAAAATAAGTATTTGAACACCCTGCTATTTTGCAAGTTCTCCCACTTAGAAATCATGGAGGGGTCTGAAATTGTCATCGTAGGTGCATGTCCACTGTGAGAGACATAATCCAAAAAAAAAAAATCCAGAAATCACAATATATGATTTTTTTAACTATTTATTTGTATGATACAGCTGCAAATAAGTATTTGAACACCTGTCTATCAGCTAGAATTCTGACCCTCAAAGACCTGTTAGTCTGCCTTTAAAATGTCCACCTCCTCTCCATTTATGATCCTAAATTAGATGCACCTGTTTGAGGTCGTTAGCTGCATAAAGACACCTGTCCACCCCATACAATCAGTAAGAATCCAACTACTAACATGGCCAAGACCAAAGAGCTGTCCAAAGACACTAGAGACTAAATTGTACACCTCCACAAGGCTGGAAAGGGCTACGGGGAAATTGCCAAGCAGCTTGGTGAACAAAAGGTCCACTGTTGGAGCAATCATTAGAAAATGGAAGAAGCTAAACATGACTGTCAATCTCCCTCGGACTGGGGCTCCATGCAAGATCTCACCTCGTGGGGTCTCAATGATCCAAAGAAAGGTGAAAAAAATCAGCCCAGGACTACACGAGAGACTAACGAGAGACTAACGAGAGACTAACAGACTAACGAGAACTTCTGTTATGTCTGATGTAGCCTCCAACAACCTGCTAACGAGAGACTAACGAGAGACTAACGAGAGACTAACAGACTAACGAGAGACTAACAGACTAACAAGAGACTAACGAGAGACTAACAGACTAACGAGAGACTAACAAGAGACTAACGAGAGACTAACGAGAGACTAACGAGAGACTAACGAGAGACTAACAGACTAATGAGAGACTAACGAGAGACTAACAAGAGACTAACAGACTAATGAGAGACTAACGAGAGACTAACAGACTAACGAGACACTAACGAGAGACTAACAGACTAACGAGAGACTAACAGACTAACGAGAGACTAACGAGAGACTAACGAGAGACTAACAGACTAATGAGACACTAACGAGAGACTAACGAGAGACTAACGAGAGACTAACAGACTAATGAGAGACTAACGAGAGACTAACAAGAGACTAACAGACTAATGAGAGACTAACGAGAGACTAACAGACTAACGAGACACTAACGAGAGACTAACAGACTAACGAGAGACTAACAGACTAACGAGAGACTAACGAGAGACTAACAGACTAATGAGAGACTAACAGACTAACGAGAGACTAACAGACTAACGAGACACTAACGAGAGACTAACAGACTAACGAGAGACTAACAGACTAACGAGAGACTAACGAGAGACTAACGAGAGACTAACAGACTAATGAGAGACTAACAGACTAACGAGAGACTAACAGACTAACGAGAGACTAACTAGAGACTAACAGACTAATGAGAGACTAACAGACTAACGAGAGACTAACAGACTAACGAGAGACTAACAGACTAATGAGAGACTAACAGACTAACGAGAGACTAACAGACTAACGAGAGACTAACGAGAGACTAACAGACTAATGAGAGACTAACAGACTAATGAGAGACTAACAGACTAACGAGAGACTAACAGACTAACGAGACACTAACGAGAGACTAACAGACTAACGAGAGACTAACAGACTAACGAGAGACTAACGAGAGACTAACGAGAGACTAACAGACTAATGAGAGACTAACAGACTAACGAGAGACTAACAGACTAACGAGAGACTAACGAGAGACTAACGAGAGACTAACAGACTAATGAGAGACTAACAGACTAACGAGAGACTAACAGACTAACGAGAGACTAACGAGAGACTAAGACTAACGAGAGACTAACAGACTAATGAGAGACTAACGAGAGACAAGGTGAACATGACTCCCTCGGACTGGGGCTCTATGCAAGATCTCACCTCGTGGGGTCTCAGTGATCCTAAGAAAGGTGAGAAATCAGCCCAGAACTACACGGGAGGAGCTGGTCAATGACCTGAAAAGAGCTGGGACCACCGTTTCCAAGGTTACTGTTGGTAATACACTAAGACGTCATGGTTTGAAATCATGCATGGCACGGAAAGTTCCCCTGCTTAAACCAGCACATGTCAAGGCCCGTCTAAAGTTTGCCAATGACCATTTGGATGATCCAGAGGAGTCGTGGGAGAAAGTCATGTGGTCAGATGAGACCAAAATAGAACTTTTTGGTCATAATTCCACCAACCGTGTTTCAGATTCACTTTATTAGCCATTTGCAGTGTAACCCGCATTGGAAAAAATGTGCAAGTAGCTCAAAGTGCAAAGTCAACACATCAGAGGACACAACATAAAAACAGACAAACAAAGCCACATGAAGCCTCAATATTAAAACGCTCAATATTAAAATGCTGTGCAATGAAATCCATACATAAATTTAAAGTGCCTAGTTTAAGGTGCTTTGTTCAAAGCAATCACAGCTTGTGGAAAAAAACTGTGTAAATGGCGATCAGTAGAACATTTGGCAGAACGATACCTTCTCCCTGAGGGAAGCATCTCAAAGAAAGCCCCCGCTGGATGGCCTGAGGCATCATTAGCCAGTTACAAAGCTCGATTCAATAGTCTAGCTTTATATGTGAACTCCAGCAGCGGTAAAGTGCATCCAATAATTCTGCTGGCTGAGCGAACCACTTTATTCAAAGCCTTCTTCTGTTTCAGAGTGAGATTACCAAACCACACAGTAATACAACTGGTTAGGACACTCAATTACACAAAAGTAAAAATTCAATAAAATCTTAGTATTTTGAGTAAACTCTTGAAGCCTGCGTAAAAAGAAAAGGCGCTGTCTCGCTTTCTTAGCAATGTTATTAGAGCTCCAATTCAAAGAGGAAGAAGAATGATGAGTACCATCCCAAGAACACCATCCCTACTGTGAAGCATGGGGGGGGGGTGGTAGCATCATGCTTTGGGGGGGTTTTCTGCACATGGGACAGGGCGACTGCACTGTATCAAGGAGAGGATGACCGGGGCCATGTATTGGGAGATTTTGGGGAACAACCTCCTTCCCTCAGTTAGAGCATTGAAGATGGGTCAAGGCTAGGGCTGGGCGATATATCGATATTATATCGATATATCGTGAGAGGAGACTAGATATCGTCTTAGATTTTAGATATCGTGATATGACATAAGTGTCTTTTCCTGGTTTTAAAGGCTGCATTACAGTAAAGTGATGAACTTTTCTGAACTTATCAGACTGGTGTAACTGTTCTATAGTTCAAATTTGATCCTTGCTCCAAGCAAGCTGCTGACTCCTTTTGGATTGGCCTCTTTTATTTTATAGGCTTTTTATTTAAGATATTTTTTTTATTTAAATGTGCAGCTTATGGAGCTTTGATTTAAAAAAAAGGTACTCCTGTTGTTATTCAGTATTTATGTTTACATTTTATTGTTATTTGAACAGCTGAGCATTTAATCATGAACCAAGTGAAGAAACCTGTTTATTATTTATTCATTTGATTTTGCAACTGTTCACTGAAATAGCCGTTTCTATCAAACTACTTGTGACATGTCATATTTGGCTTTGACTTTGACTGAACATTTGCTCTCACTTTGCGGAAAAAAATATCGGGATATATATCGTATATCGATATTCAGCCAAAATATATCGGGATATGACTTTTGGTCCATATCGCCCAGCCCTAGTCGAGGCTGGGTCTTCCAACATGACAATGAGCACGAAGCACACAGCCAGGATAACCAAGGAGTGGCTCTGTAAGAAGCATATCAAGGTTCTGGCGTGGCCCAGCCAGTCTCCAGACCTAAACCCAATAGAGAATCTTTGGAGGGAGCTCAAACTCCGTGTTTCTCAGCGACAGCCCAGAAACCTGACTGATCTAGAGAAGATCTGTGTGTGGAGTGGACCAAAATCCCTCCAGCAGTGTGTGCAAACCTGGTGAAAAACTACAGGAAACGTTTGACCTCTGTACTTGCAAACAAAGGCTACTGTACCAAATATTAACATTGATTTTCTCAGGTGTTCAAATACTTATTTGCAGCTGTATCATACAAATAAATAGTTAAAAAATCATACATTGTGATTTCTGGATTAGATTACGTCTCTCAGTGGACATGCACCTACGATGACAATTTCAGACCCCCCATGATTTCTAAGTGGGAGAACTTGCAAAATAGCAGGGTGTTCAAATACTGATTTTCCTCACTGTATATATATATATATATATATATATATATATACATACACACACACACAGTATATATACATATATATATATATATATACACACATATATATACAGTATATATGTGTATATATATATATACAGTATATATATATACAATATATATATATATATATATATATATATATATACACATATATATACAGTATATATATACAGTATATATATATATATATATATATATATACACACTGTACAGTATATATACAATATATATGTGTATATATACTATATATATGTGTGTATATATATATATATATATATATATGTGTATATATATATATATATATATATATATATATATATATATACACACACACATATATATATATACACACACACACACACACTCGGGGGGGCTTCATGTGTCCCCTCAGACAGGAAGGGGCGGGGCTTCACATGTCCCATCAGACAGGAAGGGGCGGGGCTTCACATGGGCCCTCAGACAGGAAGGGGCGGGGCTTCACATGTCCCCTCAGACAGGAAGGGGCGGGGCCCTGAGACAGGAAGGGGCGGGGCTTACCTCGTACTCGTTGAAGTTGGCGTCTCCGAACTGTCCTCTCTGGAGACGGTTGACCAGCTGGACCTGCTCGTCTGACAGCACGACATCACTTCCTGTCTGCTTGTCGGGGACCGTTCTCCTGCAGACGGACAGACACAACGCTAGCACGTTAGCACCGTTAGCTTGACGTTAGCACCGTTATTGTGACGTTAGCACCGTTAGTGTGACGTTAGCACCGTTAGTGTGAAGTTAGTGTGACGTTAGCACTGTTAGTGTGACGTTAGCACCGCTAGCGTGACGTTAGCATGATTTTAGCGTGACGTTAGCATGATTTTAGCTTGACGTTAGCACCGTTAGTGTGACATTAGCACCGTTAGTGTGACATTAGCACCGTTAGTGTGACGTTAGCACCGTTAGTGTGACGTTAGCACCGTTAGTGTGACGTTAGCACTGTTAGTGTGACGTTAGCACCGTTAGTGTGACATTAGCAGCGTTAGTGTGACGTTAGTGTGACGTTAGCACTGTTAGTGTGACGTTAGCACCGCTAGCGTGATGTTAGCATGCGGCTAGCATGACGTTAGCACGACGTTAGCACCATTAGCGTGTCATTAGCACTGTTAGTGTGACGTTAGCACCGTTAGTGTGACGTTAGCACCCTTAGTGTGACGTTAGCACCGTTAGTGTGACGTTAGTGTGATGTTAGCACTGTTAGTGTGACGTTAGCACTGTTAGTGTGACGTTAGCACTGTTAGTGTGACGTTAGCATGCGGCTAGCAGGCTCACCAGTAGTCGGGGTTCTCCATCTTGTCCAGGAAGTCGTCCAGCTCGTCCTTGTTTCTGATTGGCTTGTAGATCTTCTTCCCGTCCAGGTTGTAGCCAATGTGAGGGAAGTCCCGGTACCACTCCATCGGGACATTCCCCACAGTGTTCCTGATGTCCTGGAGACACCCAGAGACACAGTCAGAGACCCAGAGACACAGTCAGAGACACCCAGAGACACAGAGACACAGTCAGAGACACAGTCAGAGACACAGAGACACAGTCAGAGACACCCAGAGACACAGAGACACAGTCAGAGACACAGAGACACAGTCAGAGACACAGTCAAAGACACAGTCAGAGACCCAGAGACACAGTCAGAGACCCAGAGACAGCCAGAGACACAGTCAGAGACACAGTCAGAGACCCAGAGACAGTCAGAGAGACAGTCAGAGACACAGTCAGACACACAGTCAGAGACACAGAGACACAGTCAGAGACACAGTCAGAGACACAGTCAGAGACATAGACAGAGACACAGACAGAGACACAGTCAGAGACACAGTCAGAGACACAGACAGAGACACAGACAGAGACACAGACAGAGACACAGAGACACAGTCAGAGACACAGAGACACAGACAGAGACACAGTCAGAGACACAGTCAGACACACAGTCAGAGACACAGAGACACAGTCAGAGACACAGACAGAGACACAGTCAGAGACACAGACAGAGACACAGTCAGAGACACAGAGACACAGTCAGAGACACAGTCAGAGACACAGAGACAGTCAGAGACACAGTCAGAGACACAGTCAGAGACACAGAGACACAGTCAGAGACACAGTCAGAGACACAGTCAGAGACACAGAGACACAGTCAGAGACACAGACAGTCAGAGACACAGAGACAGAGACACAGTCAGAGACACAGTCACAGTCAGAGACACAGTCAGAGACACAGAGACACAGACAGTCAGAGACACAGAGACAGAGACACAGTCAGAGACACAGTCACAGTCAGAGACACAGTCAGAGACACAGAGACACAGCCAGAGACACAGAGACACAGAGACACAGTCAGAGAGACACAGTCAGAGACACAGTCAGAGACAGAGACACAGTCAGAGACACAGCCAGAGACACAGTCAGAGACACAGTCAGAGACACAGTCAGAGAGTCAGAGACACAGTCAGAGACACAGAGACACAGTCAGAGACACAGTCAGAGACACAGTCAGAGACACAGACAGAGACACAGTCAGAGACACAGAGACACAGTCAGAGACACAGTCAAAGACACAGTCAAAGACACAGAGACACAGCCAGAGACACAGTCAGAGACACAGTCAAAGACACAGTCAGAGACACAGAGACACAGACAGAGACACAGTCAGAGACACAGCCAGAGACACAGTCAGAGACACAGTCAGAGACACAGAGACACAGTCAGAGACACAGTCAAAGACACAGTCAGAGACACAGAGACACAGCCAGAGACACAGTCAGAGACACAGTCAGAGACACAGCCAGAGACACAGAGACACAGTCAGAGACACAGAGACACAGTCAGAGACACAGTCAGAGACACAGTCAAAGACACAGCCAGAGACACAGAGACACAGTCAGAGACACAGAGACACAGTCAGAGACACAGTCAGAGACACAGTCAAAGACACAGTCAAAGACACAGTCAAAGACAGTCAGAGATACAGAGACACAGTCAGAGACACAGAGACACAGTCAGAGACACAGAGACACAGTCAGAGACACAGATACACAGTCAGAGACACAGAGACACAGCCAGAGACACAGAGACACAGTCAGAGACACAGTCAAAGACACAGTCAGAGACACAGAGACACAGTCAAAGACACAGTCAGAGACACAGAGACACAGTCAGAGACACAGAGACACAGTCAGAGACACAGTCAGAGAGACAGAGACACAGTCAGAGACACAGAGACACAGTCAGAGAGACAGAGACACAGAGACACCCAGAGACACACAGAGACACAGTCAGAGACACAGAGACAGACAGGACAACATGACTCACCTCCTCATCTGAAGAGTCGTGGACATACTCGTCTTCTTGCTTTGCTTTTTCTGTCTGTCCTCCCTCTGTCCCCTCTGTCTTCTTCTCTGTCTCCTCCGTCCCTTCTGTCTCCTTCTTCTCTGTCTCCGTCTTCTTCTTCTTTGTCTCCGTCTTCTTCTTCTCTGTCCCTTCTGTCTTCTTCTCTGTCTTTGTCTCTATCTGCAAGACAACGCAACTCTGTCAGAGGAGGAATCAAAGCGTCCAATCAGGAGGCAGATGGTTCTGCTGGTTAGTTACACTGGGTAGACTGGGAATGACTTCATTAACTAGTACATCCAGTCAGCTGGTGACCATGTGGGTTAGTTACACTGGGTAGACTGGGAATGACTTCATTAACTAGTACATCCTGTCAGCTGGTGACCAGGTGGGTTAGTTACACTGGGTAGACTGGGAATGACTTCATTAACTAGTACATCCTGTCAGCTGGTGACCAGGTGGGTTAGTTACACTGGGTAGACTGGGAATGACTTCATTAACTAGTACATCCAGTCAGCCGGTGACCAGGTGGGTTAGTTACACTGGGTAGACTGGGAATGACTTCATTAACTAGTACATCCTGTCAGCTGGTGACCAGGTGGGTTAGTTACACTGGGTAGACTGGGAATGACTTCATTAACTAGTACATCCTGTCAGCTGGTGACCAGGTGGGTTAGTTACACTGGGTTAGACTAGGAATGACTTCATTAACTAGTACATCCTGTCAGCTGGTGACCAGGTGGGTTAGTTACACTGGTTAGACTGGGAATGACTTCATTAACTAGTACATCCTGTCAGCTGGTGACCAGGTGGGTTAGTTACACTGGTTAGACTAGGAATGACTTCATTAACTAGTACATCCTGTCAGCTGGTGACCAGGTGGGTTAGTTACACTGGTTAGACTGGGAATGACTTCATTAACTAGTACATCCTGTCAGCTGGTGACCAGGTGGGTTAGTTAGGAGAGAGTTGTGATGGCGCCGCATATGGCGACTCGGTGTGTTTGTGTATGTTGCTTTAATGATTTTAATGCGATTTGCACTTACGATACCAAGACACAACCCTCGTGTGTATAAACATACTTGGCAATAAATCTTTTCTGATTCTGATTCTAACTAGTACATCCAGTCAGCCGGTGACCAGGCGGGTTAGTTACACTGGTTAGACTGGGAATGACTTCATTAACTAGTACATCCAGTCAGCCGGTGACCAGGTGGGTTAGTTACACTGGTTAGACTGGGAATGACTTCATTAACTAGTACATCCTGTCAGCTGGTGACCAGGCGGGTTAGTTACACTGGTTAGACTGGGAATGACTTCATTAACTAGTACATCCTGTCAGCCGGTGACCAGGTGGGTTAGTTACACTGGTTAGACTGGGAATGACTTCATTAACTAGTACATCCTGTCAGCTGGTGACCAGGCGGGTTAGTTACACTGGTTAGACTGGGAATGACTTCATTAACTAGTACATCCTGTCAGCTGGTGACCAGGCGGGTTAGTTACACTGGGTAGACTGGGAATGACTTCATTAACTAGTACATCCTGTCAGCTGGTGACCAGGCGGGTTAGTTACACTGGTTAGACTGGGAATGACTTCATTAACTAGTACATCCTGTCAGCTGGTGACCAGGCGGGTTAGTTACACTGGGTA
>JABUOV010000277.1:52500-55098 GCA_025617405.1 Perca schrenkii
CCTTAATTCACCCATTTACATGTGGAGATATGCTGGCTCTATACACGCTAAAAGTCCTGATTATTTACATGGAGTCTGGTGGAGATATGCTGGCTCTATACATGCTAAAAGTCCTGATTATTTACATGGAGTCTGGTGGAGATATGCTGGCTCTATACACGCTAAAAGTCCTGATTATTTACATGGAGTCTGGTGGAGATATGCTGGCTCTATACACGCTAAAAGTCCTGATTATTTACATGGAGTCTGGTGGAGATATGCTGGCTCTATACACGCTAAAAGTCCTGATTATTTACATGGAGTCTGGTGTAGTTTGTGTCTCAGGTTAGAAACTGAAGGAAATAAGAACTCGACAGGTTTTATTTCATGTTTTTATTAAAGAGATTTCTTCATTCCACCAAAACAAACTACGAGAGAAGATCCAACAGACCAACACACAGCGAGTTACTGTAGCAACGTGGATGATGTCACTGATCAGTAGTTACTATAGCAACTTGGATGCTGTCACTGATCAGTAGAGTTACTATAGTAACATGGATCTCCCAGACAGTCTCCATAGTAACAGGGAGGGGGGGGGGGCTTAAACACTTTCATTCATCATAATACATGTTTCAAAAAATACTCGTTTCTCTTCGTTTGATATATTTTACACATGAAAACAAACATGCAGAAAACATCTGGAAACAGCTGCAGTCAGACTGAACATCTGGAAACAGCTGCAGTCAGACTCAACATCTGGAAACAGCTGCAGTCAGACTCAACATCTGGAAACAGCTGCAGTCAGACTCAACATCTGGAAACAGCTGCAGTCAGACCGAACATCTGGAAACAGCTACAGTCAGACTGAACATCTGGAAACAGCTGCAGCCAGACTCAACATCTGGAAACAGCTGCAGCCAGACTCAACATCTGGAAACAGCTGTAGCCAGACTCAACATCTGGAAACAGCTACAGTCAGACTGAACATCTGGAAACAGCTGTAGCCAGACTGAACATCTGGAAACAGCTGCAGTCAGACTCAACATCTGGAAACAGCTACAGTCAGACTGAACATCTGGAAACAGCTGCAGCCAGACTCAACATCTGGAAACAGCTACAGTCAGACTCAACATCTGGAAACAGCTGCAGTCAGACTCAACATCTGGAAACAGCTGCAGTCAGACTGAACATCTGGAAACAGCTGCAGCCAGACTCAACATCTGGAAACAGCTACAGTCAGACTGAACATCTGGAAACAGCTGCAGCCAGACTCAACATCTGGAAACGGCTACAGTCAGACTCAACATCTGGAAACAGCTGCAGTCAGACTCAACATCTGGAAACAGCTGCATTCAGACTCAACATCTGGAAACAGCTGCAGTCAGACTCAACATCTGGAAACAGAATGACTCCATTAAAGCAGCGAAGAAGAAAAAGCTAAAGTAAAAAGAGTAGAAGAAGACATATCTGCATAATAATAATAATAAAAACTCTGATGTCATCCTCTGTCGCTGCGCTCAGACCGCCCTGTTGCCATGGCGACGGGTGGATGATGTCAGAGGTCAGAGGGCAGGTGGGCGGGGCTTAGCAGTGCAGCGGGGGGGTCGTCGGCAGGAGGCTCCGCCTCCAGCAGGACGGGGGCCGACATGTAGCTCACCAGCTGCTTCCCTGGACCAATCACAGAGCAGCACACACACATGACCAATCACAGAGCAGCACACACACATGACCAATCACAGAGCAGCACACACACGACCAATCACAGAGCAGCACACACACATGACCAATCACAGAGCAGCACACACACATGACCAATCACAGAGCAGCACACACACATGACCAATCACAGAGCAGCACACACACATGACCAATCACAGAGCAGCACACACATGACCAATCACAGAGCAGCACACACACATGACCAATCACAGAGCAGCGCACACACATGACCAATCACAGAGCAGCACACACACGACCAATCACAGAGCAGCACACACAAATGACCAATCACAGAGCAGCACACACATGACCAATCACAGAGCAGCACACACACATGACCAATCACAGAGCAGCACACATGACCAATCACAGAGCAGCACACACACATACATATATCTATATATAGATATATGTGTGTGTGTGTGTGTATATACCGTATTTCCTCAAATAAAAACCGGGAGTCAATTAAGGCCGGGGGAAAAAATAGTGTGGATAATCTGCTAAATGTCTTACATATAATATTAAGTCAAAATAAATTTCAAGTTCATTGTACATTTCTACCAATTTAATTTAACAGATTCAACAATATAATTCACGCTTTTTTCCACACTTTGTTTTTCTGGATTATTGTCCTACCAGTATTTTAGTCAATGCGGCTGTATGTGTAACTCAGCCAGGTGTAGTGTGCAGTAACCTACAGGTGCCAGTAGATGGCAGTAGCTGTATGTGTAACTCAGCCAGGTGTAGGGTGCAGTAACCTACAGGTGCCAGTAGATGACAGTAGCTGTATGTGTAACTCAGCCAGGTGTAGTGTGCAGTAACCTACAGGTGCCAGTAGATGGCAGTAGCTGTATGTGTAACTCAGCCAGGTGTAGTGTGCAGTAACCTACAGGTGCCAGC
>JABUOV010000278.1:0-20000 GCA_025617405.1 Perca schrenkii
CAGAGGCTCGCTGCAGTCCGCACTCTAAGAAACTCAAACTCTTCTGTCTGGACCATCAGCAGCCGGTGTGCTACGTCTGCAGAGATTCAGAAGAACACACCAACCACAGATTCAGACCCATCGATAAAGCTGCACAACAAAACAAGAAGGACCTTCAGGAAACTCTGCAGCCCTTAAAGGAGAAGTTAAGGGTTTTTGAACGAGTTAAAGTGAACTGTGATCAAACAGCAAATCACATAAAGGTCCAGGCCCGACGCACAGAGACGCAGATTAAGGATCAATTTAAGAAGATTCACCGGTTTCTAGACGAGGAAGAGGAGGCCAGGTTGGCTGCAATGAGGGAGGAAGAGGAGCAGAAGAGTCAGAGGATGAAGGAGAAGATGGAGGCTCTGAGCAGAGAGATAGCAGCTCTTTCAGACACAGTCAGAGCCGCTGAGGAGCAGCTGAGAGCTGAAGACGTCTCATTCCTGATCAACTACAAGGCTGCAGTGGAGAGAGTCCAGCAGCGCCCCCTGCTGGATGATCCACAGCTGCTCTCAGGAGCTCTGATAGACGAGGCCAAACACCTGGGCAACCTGAGCTTCAACATCTGGAACAAGATGAAGGACATGGTCTCCTACACTCCTGTGATTCTGGACCCAAACACTGCTCAACCAAGACTCATCCTGTCTGAAGATCTGACCAGCGTGGGACGAGGAGAGAAACAGCTGCTTCCTGATAATCCAGAGAGGTTTGATTGTCACTTCTCTGTCCTGGGCTCTGAGGGCTTTAACTCAGGGACTCACATCTGGGATGTCGAGGTTGGCGACAGTACATACTGGGAATTGGGTGTGTTAGCAGAGTCTGCCCAGAGGAAGGGAAACATACGGTCTGGGCTATGGAAAATATGGTTCTTTATAGGTAAATACAGAGCTGTCTCCCCTTCAGCTCCAGACACTGATCTCCCGCTACAGAAGCAGCTCCAGAGGATCAGAGTGACTCTGGACTGGAACAGACACAATGTGTCTTTCTCTGATCCTGATACGAACACACTCATACACACCTTCACCTTTACACCTATTTTCATGCTCACTGAAAAGGTTTTTCCATATATAAGAGCTGAGTATAAACTTCCACTAAGGATTTTACCAGTGAAAGTCTCTGTGACTGTGGTTAAACCGTTAAGTTAGGTTAGAGATGCTACTTCCGATCTTGCTAGCTTTTGAACATTACCAACCCTGCCTTTGACTTAAAGGTCCCATGACATGGTGCTCTTTGGATGCTTTTATATAGGCCTTAGTGGTCCCCTAATACTGTATCTGAAGTCTCTTTTATATAGACCTTAGTGGTCCCCTAATACTGTATCTGAAGTCTCTTTTATATAGACCTTAGTGGTCCCCTAATACTGTATCTGAAGTCTCTTTTATATAGACCTTAGTGGTCCCCTAATACTGTATCTGAAGTCTCTTTTATATAGACCTTAGTGGTCCCCTAATACTGTATCTGAAAGTCTCTTTTATATAGACCTTAGTGGTCCCCTAATACTGTATCTGAAGTCTCTTTTATATAGACCTTAGTGGTCCCCTAATACTGAAGTCTCTTTTATATAGACCTTAGTGGTCCCCTAATACTGTATCTGAAGTTTCTTTTATATAGACCTTAGTGGTCCCCTTGTTGCCTTGACCAACTGCCACTTTGCTCAGAGCCTGGTATAATGTCTCAGAAGTATGTAGCTACATATACATACAGAATACAATTTTAATGTTTTATCATTGGCTACTTGAAGTTACAGAACAGCAGAGTTGACGGAAACTTAGAGAATCAGGTACAGAGCAGAGCTTAGGTATTAATACTCCTGTTGTCCAGCGTGATACATGTTTTGGAGAGAGTTGAGGAACTTTGTGGCACAAACAAAACCTGTTTGACTGATGTGGCTGATTTCTCCGTCATGCTTTTCATCCTGTTTGTACCGGTTCACCACCATCACCACACCTTTCACTCTGTATTTCAGGAGGGTCAAACTGGAAAATAAGACTTACATCAAGGGCCAGAAATGTAGAGTTTATTGACATGCTATTATTTCATCAAAAAAGTCAAACATCACTGACTTTATTATTGCATGTCTTATATAGCTTTCTCACTTAAAAGTCAGCAAAAAAGTAACTTGGCCATCAAAGTCATCAGAAAAACCCAGTCGGAAAACAGGCCAAAAGCATTGGCAAAAGTGACAAAATATTCAAAAAGCGACTAAACATTGAAGCTACAACAACTAGGTGGGCAAAAATGTATTGTGAAACTAAATTGATATGGGGGGGGGGATCAAAATCTGTGACCTCGGCCACCTTGAGATTGACATGTGTTGTATTTGAACAGCTGGTCACACTTAATCCTTGTTGATTTATTGCTGGGAAGTGTTAAAGAGATTTTATTTTACATTATATTTACACTGTAATTCATCAAATGTTTCTAGTATGAACGTAGCCATAGTATTAAATTATAGGACATGCCATCCCATCTGTAGCCTCTATCTATGCCACACGGACCAGCCATAAAGCGCAGAGAGTGCTAGATGACCCCTTGCCCACCCTGCCAGGTCCCTCTTCCAACTACAGCCCTCTGAAGCTGCAGACCCACCAACTAGACAGCCGACCATAGGCAGTAAAGCCAGTCGGACTGATCAGTCTCCCCGAGTTGGTCCAAAAAGTTCCTCAGAACACACCGGAGAGACGAGACCTTATACGTCTCCATAGCAGCAGGCGGCGCTAATCTGGATTGTCGCCCAAAAATGAAAACCGGCAGCTGATTGGACGAACGCGTCACGTGGGTCCGGCTGCTCCGGAAATTCAAAGCCAGACTGTCATGGCGGCTCGTTCAGAATACGATCTCATATTGGACTAAAATAGTTCGCCGAGACGTGTTTCTGAAAACATGTTAAGAGAGAAATAGGCTGTGTGTGTGTGTGTGTGTGTGTGTGTGTGTGTGTGTGTGTGTGTGTGTGTGTGTGTGTGTGTGTGTGTGTGTGTGTGTGTGCGCAGTTGCTGAATCTGTCTTCATTTCAGATCAACAAAGGTCAGTTTAAAAGATGTTCCTCAAATTTGGAGAGACTCTAGTCACGCTCATTCCGCTCCTCGTTTCCAGGGTCAGCTCTCTGGGTCTGTTGCATTGCACCATGTCATGGGACATGGTGCAATGCAACATCATAATGTAGCACTGCTAGCTGTTTCTGCAATATGAGCCATCACTGGACAGTATTATACACAATGCATATTTATTCATCTCTGTTACCTTCAACTGTGCAATATGTCATCTCTATTAATCCGCACCTTACTCATCTGTATATCTGTGGTTTATGTACTGTCTGTTTATATAAGAGTGTTTATTGTGTAAATATGTTTGTTTTATTACTATTATTATTATAATTCTACTTTTTTCTATTTCTTGTACTTTATGTATATTTTTTTCTCCTATGTCTACTTAGTTTTTTCCAACTGCTTACACATGTTTTTCAAAACTATGTCTCCTTTTTTCAAAACTCCACACACAATTTCCAAAAATGCACACACAAAATGCAAAATGCCTCACATCTCCTTCAAAATAAAACACTGCATTCAAAATACAATAAACACATCTCAAAATGAAGCATTTACATCAAATGGTAAACACTTTTTTCAAAATAGTAAATTTTTGGATATATATATATATATAAATTTATAGGATTTATAGGATTTTTGAACGAGTTAAAGTGAAGTTTGATCAAACAGCAGAACACCTGATGATCCAGGCCCGACGCACAGAGACGCAGATTAAGGATCAGTTTAAATACCTTCGCCGGTTTCTAGAAGAGGAAGAGAAGGCCAGGATGGCTGCACTGAGGGAGGAAGAGAAGAGTCTGAGGATGAAGGAGAAGATGGAGACTCTGAGCAGAGAGATAACAGCTCTTTCAGACACAGTCAGAGCTACAGAGGAGCAGCTGAGAGCTGAAGACGTCTCATTCCTGATCAACTACAAGGCTCAGTGGAGAGAGTCCAGCAGTGCCCCCTGCCGAATGATCCACAGCTGCTCCCAGGAGCTCTGATAGATGAGGCCAAACACCTGGGCAACCTGAGCTTCAACATCTGGAACAAGATGAAGGACATGGTCTCCTACACTCCTGTGATTCTGGACCCAAACACTGCTCAACCAAGACTCATCCTGTCTGAAGATCTGACCAGTGTGGGACGAGGAGAGTATCAGCAGCTTCCTGATAATCCAGAGAGGATTCATTATTCCTTCTCTGTCCTGGGCTCTGAGGGCTTTGACTCCGGGACTCACATCTGGGATGTCGAGGTTGGCGACAGTACATACTGGGAATTGGGTGTGGTAGCAGAGTCTGCCCAGAGGAAGGGAAACATACGGTCTGGGCTATGGACAATATGGTTCTTTATAGGTAAATACAGAGCTGTCTCCCCTTCAGCTCCAGACACTGATCTCGTAGGGCAGAAGAAGCTCCAGAGGATCAGAGTGACTCTGGACTGGAACAGTAAAGAATTGTTGTTCTCTGATTCTGATACTGACACACACTACACACCTTCACACACTTTCAGTGACAAGATGTTTCCATACTTTAAAACACTGGAAAAATCTCCCACTGAAGATTTTACCAGTGAAGGTCTGTGTCGGCAGATCTTGGGTACCGAAACTTGGTGCCAATAGGGAACCGGTTCTGATGTAAACGGTAGTAATGAGACCGAATAAGAACTAAAATTTTGCTCAATGGTGTTTTAAGCCTCCAACGTCGCCTTCCAGGCAGCTAACCCTCACCTTAACCCTAAACATAACCATTGTCTGCAAGGCAACGTTGGGGGCTAAAAACACCAGAAATTTCGGTGTCTGACTTTTTTTTTTCAGAAGCATTGCTGCACGGGAAAGTACGTTATCGTTAGCTAGTAGCTGGATTAAACCCAACGGTTAAAATGCTGACAGCTAACGTTAAGAGGTGTAAAGTGTGACTGTATTTCCCTGTAGAGGATTCAAACACCGAGACATAACGGTCTGACTGCAGTTGCAGACGTCGGAAAAACAACACAGACGGTGCGTTCACTTGAAACTCACCAGCCTCGTCGTGCATTCAAAGTTGTTGTAAAATACCCTTTTCCTATTTGGTGCTTGTTTTTGTCATTTAGCTGCAATTTACTGGTGAAATAAGTCATTGTTATAAGTTACAGTTATTACATTATTAATCAATCTTTTAATTTTGACCATACGGCCTTAGCAATAAGTCGTTCTGTAAAGTCGCCGACTGTTGTTTTGTGCTCCTTTTTTATATTTTATATTATATACATTATAAATGTATCAGGGCTGTAGTCAAGACCACCTTTGTCGAGTCCAAGACCAGGACTAGTTGAGACCAAGTCAAGACCGAGTCCAAAAAGGTTTGAGTCAGAGTCAAGACCGAGTCCAGGACAGGAAAAAAAAATCTTATGATGCCTCTGCAGGTGTCTTACGAAGTTTGACGTTGTCCCACAGGTTTCCCGAAATTGTTGCTTTGCAGAATTTGCAGCCTGCTCTGTGTTTCTTTTAAAGCGCAGTGCTGAGAAATTCCTGGTGATTTTTATAACCAAATTTGATTATGGCAGAATTGGCGGACGTCTTCGTTTGTTACAGTGTGTGGCAGTAACGTTGATGGCAGTAACGTTGATGGCAGTAACGTTAGCAGGGCACGCAGAGGCAGGGAGGCGTGCGAAGATAATCTAGCGTGTGATTGGTTATCAGGTGGCCAGTGTTTCACTTTCACTCCAATATTATTATAAATGTAATAAAGACACCAGGACTCGGTTCGAGACCAAAAGCCATATTTGGCAAGACCAGTGGCTGAGACCGAGACCAAAGTCCAAATAACAGCGAGTCCGAGACCATAAAAAAAACGTCTCGGGTCCAGACTCGAGTCCAAGACCGGACTCGAGTACTACAGCCCTGAAATATATTATATATATTTTGGTTCAGGCACCGTTTAGGCACCAGTATCGGAAAAAACCCTAAACGATACCCAACCGTACTGCAGAACAACAGACATAGAAGATGATGTCTGGTAACCATGTTGTCCTGATTATGTCGTTGGTTGTCATGGTGTTGAGGATGATATGTACAGAACAGCAACAAATAATAAGACAAATGTGCAACATGTTTAATTTAGAGTCAAACATGTTCGAACAACAGACAAATATTATAAAATCACCTTAATAACTCATTCATATCAACATTTATTCTTCTGAAGATTCATTGAGTTTAAAAACTGCAGATATATTCAGTTATTTTTTACATTGCTAAGTTTTGGTTTAAAGAGGAATATCTTCTGATCTGATATCTTCTCATTCCCCCTGCTCTGGCATTTGCCCGTCTCATTCCCCCTGCTCTGGGAATTCATTTTTTTTATGTTTTTGTGCTTTTATTTTGGTAACCTCTACAGATCTCTCTCTCTTTTTGGGGGGTGATGACCTTGTTAGGAAAGAGGGGAGCGAGTAGAGGGGTGTGTTAAGTTTGGTTTTTGTTTGGTGTGTCTTCAGATTATTCTGCATTTAATTCAGTCTTTTTTTGGATATAGTCATTTGTATTCGGTATATGGATTCAGTATATTGGTATAAGTATAAGGTTAAGTTGTAAATATATGTTGAAAGTTATTGTGGGATTGTCTCAGTTATAAAGATGTTGGTAGACAGCGTAGGTATGTATACCGGAGGAAAAGCAGTGTAGGGCTCGGAGAGAGGGGAGTGGGCAGAGGGCTTTGTTAAGTTTGGCTTTTATTTTCTGTAAGATTATAATAGTTTTGAATTTTCAATTAGTTTTATTTCATTTGAGTTTTTACTTGGATTTTTTTAAAGTGTAGTTTTAGACAGTGTTTGCTAGTTTAAGTTTTTATATATTAAATCAGTGATCTTCAACCACTGTGGGCCGTGAGAAATTATCCAATTTTATTTAATTGGTCCAACAAAATTTTTTTATTGAGTTACTGCAAATAATTTGCCATTGTTGCGCATCTGTGCCTGCAATGTGATGACTGGCAGAGAAATGAAATACTATTCTATGTCAGTAGGTGGCAGTATAGCGCAATAATGACCTTGTTGATTTAAGACAATAGAATTACTGCCACCTGGTGACAGTAGGGCCGAGATCATCGATGTTAGCCTGCAACAGCGATGGATACATTTTTAAAAAGGAAAAATGCTGATTCTGATCTTATTAGGCTACAATGTGTCATTTTGTAACATTTTTGGTTGGTGGTGTGCTGCAGGATTTTATTTGTAATGTAAAAAATGTGCCGTGGCTCAAAAAAGGTAGAAAAACACTTAAGTTTTTAGTTTTTGTCATGGCCAGGTATTGTGTCTCAGAAGTATGTAGCTGCATAATACATACAGAATACAAGTTTAATGTACCGTACTGTATGCTTCTGTTGTACATCAGCCTAATACATGTTTTGGAGAGAGTTGAGGAACTGTGTGGCACTTGTTTATCACGAATAAAAATCAGCTCTGGAAAGAAAAACCTGTTTGACTGATGTGGCTGATTTCTCCATCATGCTTTTCATCCTGTTTGTACCGGTTCACCACCATCACCACACCTTTCACCCTGTATTTCAGGAGGGTCAAACTGGAAAATAAGACTCATGTTAAGGGCCATACATGTAGAGTGTATTGACATGCTTTTATTTCATCAAAAAAGTCAAACATCTTTGACTTTATTATTGCATGTCTTATATAGCTTTCTCAGTTAAAAGTCAGCAAAAAGTAACTTGGCCATCAAAGAAAAAAGCGACAAAAACATGGGGAAAAAAACCTTCGGAAAATGGGCCAAAAACAATGGAAAAAAGCCCCAAAAGTATCGGCAAAAGTGACAAAAACTTCAGAAAAAGCGACTAAACATTGAAAAAGCTACAAAATCTAGGTGGGCAAAAATGTACTGTGAAACTAAATTAATTTGGGGGGGGATGAAAATCTTTGACCTCGGCAGCTTTGAGTTTTATGTGTGGTGTATTTGAACAGCTGTTCAAACTTAATCCTCGTTGATTTATTTTACATTATCTTTACACTGTGATTCATCACACGTTTCTATGCAGCAGCATGGTGCTATGTGAACATAGTCGTTGGTAAAACTTTTACAGTCAAAGCATTATGTAAATGTTGTACGTCAGGTCTCAGTCACCGAAACCTATTTTTAATCTGCTGACACAAAGCTTGATTGTGTTAGTAGATATGTGGGAGGACTGCTCTGTACGCCTGAATGCTCTGTGATGCTTTCAGCTTTAGAAAGTCTTATTTACTCTTCAGTACATGGAGAACACAACGCTGTACAATAGGTTCACTGGTTCTCAAGCTTTTGTCAATAATGTTCCCCCTTTGAACAGTGTTTTTAAGCCATGTACCACCTAACCAACGCTAATAATATTTGGTAGAAATAAAAGTCTCTATAAAGAGGAAGAATCCAGCGATGTCAGCGATAGATTTACTAAACTACAGCCTTGGACCTGGAAATCATTTAGATGATGAGGAAAGGAGACGAAAACAAGGCAAGAATATGTCAAATAGTAATAAAAACTTAGGAAAAAAACACAGTAGAAAGAAGGAAGGCAACACTAGGACGGCAAAAGGGACAAAAAATTCAAATAAGCGACAAACTTTGAAAAAAGTGTCAAAAACTTAGAAGAAAAAAAGAAAGGAAGTCAGGAAGAAAGGCAAGAATAGGTCAAAACAAACGACAAAACCTTCAAAAAAAGGTGACAGACTTCAAACAGCGACAAAAACTTTGAAAACACAACTGAAAAACATTTAGCAAAAAATGACACGTACCCCCTGCAGTCCTCCTGAGTACCCCTAGGGCAGGGGTGTCAAACTCAATTTCCCAGCGGGCCACGCTGGAAAAGAAGAATCACATCAAGGGCCAGACATGTGACATGTGTTTATTTAATCGTCATATATCTTTGACTGTATTATTGCACGTGTCATAAAGTCTTCTCACTCACAGTTTGGCCCACATAAAGTCCTAAAGAAGTCAGGGAAAAGTTCCTCAGCCATCATAGGAAAAGAAGCGCCCTAAAACGTCGGAAAAATTGAAAATAATGTCGGAAAAAGTAAAATAAATGTCGGAAAAAGTGATATAAATGTCAGAAAAAGTGGCAAAAATGTCGGAAAAAGTGACAAAAATGTCAGAATTTAGTTGGGCCAAATTGTATTGTGAAGCAAAATTGATGTGCGGGCCGGATCATAATCTGTGAGGGGCCGGATTTGGCCCGCGGGCCTTGAGTTTGACACATGTGCCCTAGGGGGACACGTACCCCCTGCAGTCCTCCTGAGTACCCCTAGGGGGACACGTACCCCCTACAGTCCTCCAAAGTACCCCTAGGGGGACACGTACCCCGATTTGAGAAACACTGCAAAAGTTCAACCAGACTGACAACTGAAAGGGCAGAAGGACACAAAGATCCCTCTGAGTAATATCTGAATAAAAAGGGAATAAATCAGCAGTCATTGGTTAAAATAACTGGAAGCTTGGCATCAACATGTGTGCAGATTTAAATAGTTTTATGTTTCAGGGGACAAGCCATTACATTAAGTTTGCATCATTTTATTGTAAAAGTATTTCAGATATATTTAAAACATTTGGTGTCTAAATTATTCTGTTTTTTTATTATCTCAAATAGTGACAATTAAAGGGAAAGAGCATCATTATTACAGCTGTGATTTGTAACTGTTTAACTACATCATGGTGGTATTATGTTATCAGGTGTGGAATATACTGTGGTACAAAGGCAAGGCAAGGCAAGGCAGCTTTATTTGTATAGCACATTTCAGCAACAGGGCAATTCAAAGTGCTTTACATAAAACATTAAAGAGCAGTTATAAAACAATTTTAAAACATTAATAAACAAATTAAAACAAGAATAAAATTGATAGTGCAGTATAAAAATATAAGTTACAGTTCAGTATAAGAAATTAAAGTTAATAAAATAGATTATTTAAAGAAAAGCAACATCAAAAAGATAGGTCTTTAGCTTAGATTTAAAAGAACTGAGAGTTGCAGCGGACCTACAGTTTTCTGGGAGTTTGTTCCAGATATGTGGAGCATAAAAACTGAACGCTGCTTCCCCCTGTTTAGTTCTGACTCTGGGGACAACAAGTAGACCTGTCCCAGACGATCTGAGAGGTCTGGGTGGGTCATAGTGTAGTAGACCTGTCCCAGACCACCTGAGAGGTCTGGGTGGGTCATAGTGCAGCAGCAGATCAGAAATGTATTTTGGCCCTAAACCGTTTAGTGATTTATAAACCAGTAAAAGTATTTTGAAATCAATTCTTTGAGGCACTGGAAGCCAGTGTAGAGACTCCAGTACTGGAGTGATGTGATCCACTTTCCTGGTTTTAGTGAGGACTCGAGCAGCAGCGTTCTGAATCAGCTGCAGCTGTCTGATTGATCTTTTAGGGAGACCTGTAAAGACACCGTTACAGTAGTCAAGTCTACTGAAGATAAAAGCATGGACAAGTTTTTCCAGATCCTGCTGAGACATAAGTCCTCTAACCCTTGATATATTTTTTAAGGTGATAATAGGCTGATTTTTTTAATTATGTTAATGTGGCTTTTTAAAATTTAGGTCTGAGTCCATGACTACACCAAGATTTCTGGCTTTGTCTGTTGTTTTTAACATTGTCATTTGAAGCTGAGCGCTGACTTTCAATCGTTCCTCTTTTGCTCCAAAAACAACCACCTCCGTTTTTTCTTCATTTAATTTAAGAAAGTTCTGGCACATCCAATCATTAATTTGTTCAATGCACATATTTAATTGTTGTATTGGGCTATAGTTCCCTAGCGATAAGGTTATGTAAATTTGTGTGTCATCTGCATAACTATGGTAAGTTATTTTGTTGTTTTCCATAATCTGAGCCAGTGGAAGCATGTAGATGTTGAACAGAAGAGGGCCCAGAACTGAGCCTTGGGGAACTCCACACGTCATGTTTGTATGCTCAGATGTATAATTACCTATAGACACAAAGTAGTCCCTATTCTTTAAATAGGATTCAAACCACTTTAGTACTGAGCCAGAAAGACCAACCCAGTTTTCCAATCGGTCAAGCAATATGTCATGGTCTACCGTATCAAATGCAGCACTGAGATCAAGTTATACTAAGACTGAAATTTTGCCACTATCTGTGTTTAAGTGGATGTCATTAAAGACTTTAACAAGAGCCGTCTCAGTGCTGTGGTGTGGTCGAAAACCTGACTGGAAGGCATCAAAACTGTTGTTTAGCAATAAGAAAAGGTTGAGTTGTTGAAAAACCACTTTTTCTATGATTTTACTTAAAAATGGAAGGTTTGATATTGGCCTACAGTTGCTCATTAGTGTCGTGTCTAGATTGTTCTTTTTTAGGAGTGGCTTGATGACTGCAGTTTTTAGGGCCTGTGGAAAGATACCTGAGAGCAGAGATGCGTTTACAATCTGTAGAAGATCTGAAGCCAAACACTTCCAAACATTTTTGAAAACACCCGTTGGTAGAATATCAAGGCAACAGGAGGAGGTTTTCAGATGCTGTATAATGTCCTCCAGGTTTTTAAGGTTGATCGTATGAAATTGTGTCATGTTGGAATTTGTTTTGCGTGCACAGTGTGACAACACATATCCCGTACTTGATAAGGAGGCACTGACTGTTTGTCTAATTTTTCTGAATTTTTGTCTGTGAAGAAGGAGGCAAAGTCGTTGCAAGCCTTGGTAGACAACAGTTCAGATGCTACGGTACTGGAGGGTTAGTTAATCTATCAACAGTAGCAAACAAAGCACGTGAATTATTATTGTTTCTGGCGATAATGTCAGAGAAAAAAGGACCGTCTTGCATTTCTTAGTTCCAGATTATAAATGCGAAGTCTCTCTTTATAAGTGTTATAATGGACCTGGAGATTAGATTTTCGCCAACTGCGTTCAGCTTTTCGACACTCTCTTTTTTTCTGTTCTCACACCTATAAAATTTCTCCATGGAGATCTTTTCTTACCAGAGACAGCTTTGACCTTAGTAGGAGCAATAGCATCAATAACAGTTGTAATTTTACAGTTGAAATTATCTACAAGCTCAGTGACTGAGGCCCCAGTGAGGGTGGGTGTAGAGGAGAAAAGCTGAATGAATGCTTCGCTGGTGTTTTCAGTAATATACCGTTTTCTGATTAACTTTGTTTGAACACTTTTGGGCACAGAGATAGTGCCGTTAAAGAAAACACAGGAATGATCAGAGAGAGCAACATCAGTCACCACAACCTTGGGAATGTTCGAGACCCTTGGAGATAATCAAGTCCAGAGTGTGCCCCTTATTGTGCGTGGGCTGTGTCACATGCTGAGTCAGTCCATAGCTCTCAAAAACACAACACAGTTCTTTGGTCCCTCGGTCCTGGGGGTTGTCAACATGAATGTTAAAATCACCAGCAATAATTACACAGTCAAAGTTAATACAGATTATAGACAGCAGTTCATTAAAATTGTCAAAGAAGGATGCACAGTATTTAGGTGGCCTGTAGATATTTAGAAGTAGAGCTTGAGGGGAGGATCTTAGCTGAAGAGCCACATATTCAAAAAGAAGCAAAATTTCCGTAAGATATTTGCGTACATTGGAATGAGTCATTAAACAAAATGGCGACTCCACCTCCTTTCTTATTCACTCTATTCTCACTCATAAAACTAAAGTTAGGGGCTGACTCAATGAGAACAGCAGAAATGTTATTATGGTCCCAACCAGGTTTCAGTTAAAACATAAAATCAGGTGCTCTCATAATAAAATGCATTGATTAAAAAATGATTTTCCCGCCAAAGACCTAACGTTTAGTAGGGGCTAATGTTGAGTGCGTTTTCATTTTTTGGGACAGACTGTGGCTGACGAGGAATGGATGCTAAATTTGCAAAGTTTGCAGTTACGTGCTTATTCAGCCATTCTTTTTCTATTACCTATCACAACATAAATTGTGGAAGAACCTAATACGCAGGGCCCAGGCTTGTCTTGGAAAAGAGTCATGAGTGCTACTAGGCATGCAACCTGGACCCGGCCCATATCAGTTAATGCTTACTGCATTTTGCACACAGCATCCTTATCAGTTTGGGGAGAAGGAGTTAGCTGCCGTCCTTGAGGGGCAGAGGTGCCTGGCGTTTTCTACGATGGGAGAGAAGGAAGGGGGCATACTTGGTTCCAGCATTTACCAGCTGCTTCATCTGGTCAGTGAACTCCAACATGGGGGTGTGGGGAAGAGGGAGAAGCGACATATCCTTAAAGAGGTCCTCATAGCTGTAAGTGGATTTGTCACAGGGGGCTTGAGGAGTGTTGCACGGTGAGAAGGGGGTTGAGATTTCTCATCTCTGCTCTTTGGTCTCCCATGGTCAAATCTTTGCTCAGGTGGGGGGCTGTGGTGGCTCACTGCCGCACTTTGTTGTTGATGTCTTCCTCTTGTTTTTGGTACATCTTGTCTCGTGTCCTTGGCCAAGGGAGCAGATGTGTGGCGCAGAAAGTAAAGTAGGCTAGAGGTGAACAGCTTTACTCCTGGCTTGTTAAGGGAATAGTCCATCTGCTTTAAAAAAGATGTCTGCAGCCCCAGAAAATGTCAGTTTGTCAATGAACTGCAGAGAATGGTTGGTACGCGCATTTGAAAGCCATCTGTTCAGTGCCAACCGTCTGCTGAATCTCTCATCCTCCTCTGACTGGCGGTATAGGGCCACTGATAAAGCACCTCTAGCGTTTACGGAGCTGACTACGTTCAGCAGATTCATAAAGTCACGATTCAGCACTTCAGACTCTTGCTTTACAACATCATTTTGACCCTGTGCAGTACAATGTTCTTCACAGTTGGGTGTGCTGCTACGATATCTGGGATTCTTTGGGCCAAGTCAGACACCATGTCTTGGGAAAACAGAGTATTTTGGTGTTTTTACTGCTTTTTATATCTTTCTGCTTAGAGTCTACAATCAGAGTTTGGGGCCCAGTCGTTAGCACTTTCTGTAGCTTTTACTTTTAGAATTGCTCTCAGTCCTTACCCTGCTGTGTACGATGAGGCGTAATCCAGGTCATGTCCAGGGTCCTGTAGCAGAGAGCAAATCTGTTCTCCCACCTGCACACTCAGTTGTTGGGGAGGCATTTTGTTGCTGATTTTCCCTTTGCAGCTGTCCACGGCTGTGTCCTGCTAAGTACAGGGGTTGAAGAGGCACTCTGCCTGGGTGGTAATGCGAGGCCCGCCGGTCATATCACAAATCTCAGGGCGCTGTGTCCTGCCCGTTAGTCGTCCTCCCATTTCCCAGGAAAATGTGAGATTTACTCTTAGGCTTTGCACCAAAAAGAGTTCCAGGGAGGACTGCCACTCGTTGATTTATTATCCGTTCCAGAGCCCTCTTGTTTCTTTGTGGTCTTTCTGGTGCTAGTTAGCTGTATGTTAGCATGCTTTTTGTCCAATTGTTTTGGGTCACTGGTAAAGTGGTGTCATTTCCACATGATCCGTTCACTTCCAGGTTTACTTCTAACCGGTAAATTTTGGTTTCCAGAACTGCAATCTTCTGCAGGAGTTTGTAGTAGTCCTCTATGGAGAAGGTGGCATCTTGCTGCTAATTGGCTTTAGCTACAGATCACTGCTAGGACAGGCCATGAGCTATTGGTAGGTACAAGTGCAAACTAACTTTAAAAAACGACTCCAGTTTGTTGGCCGCAGCCACACACTAATCGGAGTCCAACAGACTTTGAGTTCAGGCTGTTATCCACGCAAATAAAACGGTAGCATTTATTGTATAGCTGAAGATCTTTGTCGGTCGTAATTTCTATCATTTTAAAAGATTATTTTGAGGCTTTGCGCCTGCTATTTTGACAGAAAAGCTAGGGGAGAAAGACATGCAGGAAATAAAGTCACATATCAGATTTGAACCCTGGACCTCTGTGTTGAGGTATTAACCTCTCAGTATATGTCGCCTGCTTTACCCACTTAGCCAACCCGGGGCACAATTTCTATCATTTTATACATGTCATTAATTACTTTGTATTGCCATTGTGTGAAGACGCATTTTAGCATGGCTTAAAATCTGGGACATTCCCTGAACTTCTTTGGTTGCCTAAGACAACCTGTGCCCCAGAGAGCTGTTTGTGTGTGTTTGTGTGTCTGTGGGTGTGTGTGTGTGTGTGTGTGTGTGTGTGTGCGTGTGTGCGTGTGTGTGTGTGTGTGTGTGTGTGTGTGTGTGTGTGTGTGTGTTTGGCACATTTGAATCATGTCGGGCTGTAAATAGGTTCGGGCTTTTTTAAATCGGTCAATCAAAATGTATTTGTCGGGCTCGGGCTGAATTCCTGTCGGGCTCGGGCCTTGTCTAGTCCTAACTTTTTATGGCCTGATTACAGCTCTATTTTATTGGTCAGTGTTTGGCTTTTCTGTTTCTGAGTTATTGTCCAGTTAGTCTATATCCCCCGATGTTCCACTTTGGGATTGTTCAGGTGTCGCGGATGTCAGTCCCCTTCCTCCATCTCTGTGTTGGGGTTCTAACCTCCGGCTGATTTGCTGAGGACTATGGTTAACTGCTCCCCAGATCTCTGCAGGAGTAAATCCAGACAGCTAGCTAGACTATCTGTCCAATCTGGGATTTTCTGTTGCACGACTAAAACTACTTTTGAACGTCCACATGTTCCACCAAAACAAGTTCCTTCCTGAGACTATGGTCCTGTCCCAATACCCGCATAGCCCTTGTGCCCCCTCAATGCGCGTTCTCGCTAGGGGTGCAAGACACGTGAGTGTCCCGATCCTCTAGTTGTGTTCTCAAGGGGCTCATGGCGCACTTAATGCACCCTTTTCGCAAGTCCGCATCAGACCTCATATTGCTTTAGGATATTTACCCAGAATCCTTGTAGTGTGATGGCGTTTTCGAACGTCTAGCCAATGGGGAGCAAAGCGGGGTTGCTACTAGTGGACGCGGGAAAAAACTCAGAAGAAAAAGGAAGATTCCCCCTATTAAAACAAAATGCAGAAGAAATTTATGTTTAAGTGTAAGTGAAAATAGGTTTTTTTAATCAGAATATGAGCAATACATAACATAATACATGATGATACAATGATTTCACATTCTTTTTCCAGGGTCCGACGAGGCTGACATTTAATTTTATAAAGTTCAGGGCAGAGAAGTGACTTGGCTATTCACGGGGCACAGAAATGCCTCTAGCCAGGGATATGAGTAAGTTAACATGGCTATAACATGAGCAGAGACAAGTTCAGACAAGTTTTGTTGCTCATCTAATGGATGAATGTGTGTCTTTCAGGAAATTATCAAAATTGGTTTATTAATATATTTATTTATATTTATTATTTATTATATTAAATTGTAATAAACTGGTGGTGAGTTCTAATCATAGGTTCTAATCTATATCAGCAGGAGTACTGCGAGTACGCACAACTACGGCGGCGCCATGTTTGCTTTCACTGTGAACAGAAGTGACGTAGAAAGTGACGTATGTAGTGGCGTGTGCCAAACTGTCCCAATTCTGCTCCCTAGAGTGCACTTTCAACAAGTGTCCACTTCGAGGAAGACCTTAGGGCGTAGTGCGGGTATTGGGACAGGACCTATGCTAGCAGAGGCACCGCGGCTCCGTCTGGAGCTTAGCCCCGCACGATGATTGTGATTGGTTTAAAGAAATGCCAATGAACCCAGAGGCATGTTTTTCTCCCAACCAGGAGATGCTGTCTGGACTAGCCAGACCTTCCTCCCGCGGTGCTGTGAGGAGGGTCTGGCTATGCGGACACTATCTGAAACATCCGAGTTTATTAATGTAACAGCAGACTGACTGAGTTTCTCTTCTCTTCTCTGGCAGAAGATGGAGGGATGACAGACGAGGAGCCAACAGAGGAGCGCTGAGAACCAGGTAGACTCAACATGATCACACTCATCGCGTTGTCAATCTGAACAGAAACCTTTGATCACTTACTCTTAATTCTCTCCTACTCTGTGTATGTGTGCGTGTGTGAGGTGTGTGTGTGTGTGTGTGGGGGTTTTTCCTTTTAATAATGTTAATACTTGTATGTATTTCAACTAAAAAATAATTCTTAATTATTTTTTAATTATTAATATTTCGAATTATTTTATTTTTAATTATTTTTAAATTTATTTCCAATATTTTTTAATTTATTGTTAATTATTTAGATTATTTTTTATTTCTTATTTATTCAATTAATATATATTTAATCTATTTCTTATGTTTAAATATTTTAGTTAATTATTATGACTAGTTTTTAATTATTTTAATTAATTTCTTTTGATTTTGGATTATTATTATTATTATTTTTTATAAATATTTTTTAATTAATTTTCTAAAGTTGTTTTCTAGGATTCAGCCCCCCCCCCGTCCAGCCCGTGAGCCCTGATCAGAACCCGGTCAGAGCGTGGTCAGAACCCGGTCAGAGTCAGTGAAACCGTCAGCCTGGTGAGGGCCCGGACCTGCAGGTACGACACAGAGCTTCAGAAATAATAAATCTGTTTATTTATTATCCGTTCCAGAGCCCTCTTGTTTCTTTGTGGTCTTTGCTGGTGCTAGTTAGCCGTATGTTAGCATGCTTTTGTCCAATTGTTTTGGGTCACTGGTAAAGTGGTGTCATTTCCACATGATCCGTTCACTTCCAGGTTTACTTCTAACCGGTAAATTTTGGTTTCCAGAACTGCAATCTTCTGCAGGAGTTTGTAGTAGTCCTCTATGGAGAAGGGTGGCATCTTGCTGCTAATTAGCTTTAGCTACAGTCACTTTAGGACAGGCTTGAGCTATTGGTAGGTACAAGTGCAAACTAACTTTAAAAACGACTCCAGTTTTATTGGCCACAGCCACACTAATCGGAGTCCAACAGACTTGAGAGTTCAGGCTGTTATTCACCAAAATAAAACGGTAACATTTATTGTATAGCTGAAGATCTTTGTCGGTCGTAATTTCTATCATTTTTAAAGATTATTTTTGAGGCTTTTGCGCCTTTATTTTGACAGAAAAGCTAGGGGAGAAAGACATGCAGGAAATCGTCACATATCAGATTTGAACCCTGGACCTCTGTGTTGAGGTATTAACCTCTCAGTATATGTGCGCCTGCTTTACCCACTTAGCCAACCCGGGGCACAATTTCTATCATTTTATACATGTATTAATTACTTTGTATTGCCATTGTGTGAACGCATTTTAACGTAGCTTAAAATCTGAGACATTCCCTGACTTCTTTGGTTGCCTAAGACAACCTGTGCCCCAAAAGAGCTGTTTGTGTGTGTTTGTGTGTGTCTGTGTGTGTGTGTGTGTGTGTGTGTGTGTGTGTGTGTGCGCACATTTGAATCATGTCGGGCTGTAAATAGGTTCAGGGCTTTTTAAAATCGGTCAATCAAAATGTATTTGTCGGGCTCGGGCTGAATTCTGTCGGGCTCGGGCCTTGTCTGGTCTAACTTTTATGGCCTGATTACAGCTCTATTTTATTGGTCAGTGTTTGGCTTTTCTGTTTCTGAGTTATTGTCCGGTTAGTCTATATCCCCGATGTTCCACTTTGGGATTGTTCAGGTGTCGCCGGATGTCAGTCCCCTTCCTCCATCTCTGTGTTGGGGTTCTAACCTCCGGCTGATTTGTGAGGACTATGGTTAACTGCTCCCCAGATCTCTGCAGGGTAAATCCAGACAGCTAGCTAGACTATCTGTCCAATCTGAGTTTTCTGTTGCACGACTAAAACTACTTTTGAACGTCCACATGTTCCACCAAAACAAGTTCCTTCCTGAGACTATGGTCCTGTCCCAATACCCGCACTTGCGCCCTTGTGCCCCTCAATGCGCGTTCTCGCTAAGGGGTGCAAGACCGTAGGGTGTCCCGATCCTCTAATTGTGTTCTCAAAGGGGGGGCTCATGAGCGCACTTAATGCACCCTTTTCGCAAGTCCGCATCAGACCTCATATTGCTTTAGGATATTACCCAGAATCCTTGTAGTGTGATGACGTTTCGAACGTCTAGCCAATGGGGGAGCAAAACGGTTGCTATGGTCGGACGCCGGAAAAACTCAGAAGAAAAAGGAAGATTCCCCCTATTAAAACAAAATGCAGAAGAAATTTATGTTTAAGTGTAAGTGAAAATAGGTTTTTTTTTAATCAGAATATGAGCAATACATAACATAATACATGATGATACAATGATTTCACATTCTTTTTTTCAGGGTCCGACGAGCTGACATTTAATTTTATAAAGTTCAGGGCAGAGAATTAACGGCTATTCACGGGGCACAGAAATGCCTCTAGCCAGGGATATGAGTAAGTTAACATGGCTATAACATGAGCAGAGACAAGTTCAGACAAGTTTGTTGCTCATCTAATGGATGAAT
This sequence comes from Perca schrenkii, assembly GCA_025617405.1. Lineage (NCBI taxonomy): Eukaryota > Metazoa > Chordata > Actinopteri > Perciformes > Percidae > Perca > Perca schrenkii. The sequence goes on from JABUOV010000278.1 coordinate 19,314, forward strand.
GTGTGTCTTTCAGGGAAATTATCAAAATTGGTTTATTAATATATTTATTTATATTTATTATTTATTATATTAAATTGTAATAAACTGGTGGTGAGTTCTAATCATAGGTTCTAATCTATATCAGCAGGAGTACTGCGAATACCGCAACTGCGGCCAGCGCCATGTTTGCTTTCCTGTGAACAGAAGTGACGTAGAAGTGACGTATATAGTGACGTGTGCCAAACTGTCCCAATTCTGCTCCCTAAGTGCACTTTCAACAAGTGTCCACTTCGAGGAAGACCTTAGGGCGTAGTGCGGGTATTGGGACAGGACCTATTTAGCAGAGGCACCGCGGCTCCGTCTGGAGCTTAGCCCCGCCCACGATGATTGTGATTGGTTTAAAGAAATGCCAATGAACCAGAGCATGTTTTTCTCCCAACCAGGAATGCTGTCTGGACTAGCCAGACCTTCCTCCGCGGTGCTGTGGAGGAGGGTCTGGCTATGCGAGACTATCTGAAACATCCGAGTTTATTAATGTAACAGCAGACTGACTGAGTTTCTCTTCTCTTCTCTGGCAGAAGATGGAGGGATGACAGACGAGAGCCAACAGAGGAGCACTGAGAACCAGGTAGACTCAACATATTACACTCATCACGTTGTCAATCTGAACAGAAACCTTTGATCTTACTCTTAATTCTCTCCTACTCT
>JABUOV010000278.1:25000-37500 GCA_025617405.1 Perca schrenkii
AAAAAGGTAAAATATTTAAAGGTGCCCTGCCACATGCATTTCATGACTTTGTGGTGATGTCTGAAGGTCTACCATGGACTCTGTAACCTTGGTTACCTTGTTTCAAGCCATTCTAGCGTGGTATAGAAAGCCTGCAGGAAGACTCGGCTTAATTTCTGCCAGTTCTCATTAATATTCAACAAGCTAAGCTGTTGAATCTGATTGGCTAACAGCTAGCCAATGAGAGCCTGGCTATTGGCATCCTTTACCCAGCCCAACTGGGCGAGCTCATGAATAGTAATGAGCTCAGGCAGTATGATGTCAGTTCTGACCAGAACATGTCTGCCGTGAAAAAGGTCTATTTCCAAAGTTAACACAAATTGAGAGTTGTGGGGAAGTATTTGTAGTGTTTATACGTGTATTCTTGGGGGGTGTTTGTGTTTCTGATTCTTCAGAGGTTTGAGGAACGCTGTTTGTTTTCTCCGTCAGGCCATCTGGAGCTCCGGGCTGCACAGGTCCGACCCTCGGCTCAGAGAATGTTTCTTCCACCTGAGAAAACTGCAGGACGCTGAAGGATCAGTGGACAGGAGCACCTTCCACAGGTCCTCTTTTCTGGATTAGGATTGGATTTATGTTTTCAGACCCTCTCTTATTCCTCTGTTCTACTTTCCTTAAGGGATTCCCAGAACCTCTATCTAATTTAATACAATTATATTTCATTTATAGTGTCAAATCATAACAGAATTTATCTCAGGACACTAAACAGATAGAGTAGGTCTAGACCACACTCTATAATTCACTAAGACCCAACAATTCCCACCAAGGGAAAGCATTTGTGCGACAGTGGGCGGTCTTCTGCCGCTGCCAGTTGGGACACAATGTGGGTCTGATCCATAGACTGTTAATATTAATGGACAAAGCATCCGGTTCGGCGGAGCGCTGCAAATGCAGAAGTGCCTTAAACCTGCATTATACCTGAATTCCTGCAGGGGGAGACTCTTTAAACCTGCATTATATCTGACTACCAGCAGGAGGAGACTCCTTAAACCTGCATTATATCTGACTACCAGCAGGGGGAGACTCTTTAAACCTGCATTATATCTGACTACCAGCAGGAGGAGACTCCTTAAACCTGCATTATATCTGACTACCAGCAGGAGGAGACTCCTAAAACCTGCATTATATCTGAATTCCTGCAGGGGGAGACTCCTTAAACCTGCATTATATCTGAATTCCTGCAGGGGGAGACTCTTTAAACCTGCATTATATCTGAATTCCTGCAGGGGGAGACTCCTTAAACCTGCATTATATCTGACTACCAGCAGGGGGAGACTCCTTAAACCTGCTTTATATCTGACTACCAGCAGGGGGAGACTCCTTAAAACTGCATTATATCTGAATTCCTGCAGGGGGAGACTCCTTAAACCTGCATTATATCTGACTACCAGCAGGGGGAGACTACTTAAAGCTGCATTATATCTGACTACCAGCAGGGGGAGACTCCTTAAACCTGCATTATATCTGACTACCAGCAGGGGGAGACTCCTTAAACCTGCTTTATATCGGACTACCAGCAGGGGGAGACTCCTTAAACCTGCATTATATCTGACTACCAGCAGGGGGAGACTACTTAAAGTTGCATTATATCTGAATTCCTGCAGGGAGAGACTCCTTAAACCTGCATTATATCTGACTACCAGCAGGGGGAGACTACTTAAAGTTGCATTATATCTGAATTCCTGCAGGGAGAGACTCCTTAAACCTGCATTATATCTGACTACCAGCAGGGGGAGACTACTTAAAGCTGCATTATATCTGAATTCCTGCAGGGGGAGACTCCTTAAACCTGCATTATATCTGACTACCAGCAGAGGGAGACTACTTAAAGTTGCATTATATCTGAATTCCTGCAGGGAGAGACTCCTTAAACCTGCATTATATCTGAATTCCAGCAGGAGGAGAGAGTAAGCCAGGACTGCAGTATGCAGATCGAGGAGTGGCTCAACGTGGGTGGAGCTAAGTGTTTGACTCCGCCCACTTGCCCAATAGCAATCGGAAAAGGAAGAATGTATGTCTGAGGGATAAACACAGGACTTTCAAGCTTTCACCACGGAGATTGGAGCTAGTTTTCTGCGTGTGAAGTTTGCTTTCCCCATTCTTCTTTTCCCAATCCCAACCGGTTCTTTTCCTAAACCCAACCCCATTGTTCTTTTTCTTTTTATAATTCAAATATCATTTTTTATTATAATCTATATACATAATATATATTATATTATAAAAGGTGCTGCATTGGCGTTTGAGAATGTGCTGCCTGATCTCTGCCACCAGCAGATGGCGTGCCCGCGGTGTCAAACGTTTAGCTCCGCCCACATTTAGCCCAATCACTGTCTGCGTACTGCAGTCAGGTGCAATTGGGTGGCAGAGATCAGGCAGCACACAAAATAAAAAAATGGAAGGAGGGAGAGAGAGAGAGAGAGAGCGAAGGCGGAGGTCTGGATGTAGTTTAGATCTGCCGTCTGATTGGCCGGCAGACATGAAAAGGAGCAGCCGACTGACGTTTTTCGTGAGCTTAGAATTATAAGGTTCTATCTCCACTTTTGGCCGAAATTGAGTTTTTGACATAATCTGATCCCTTAGGTCAGGGGTGTCAAACTCAATTTCCCAGAGGGCCACGCTGGAAAATAAGAATCACATCAAGGGCCAGACGTGTGACATATGTGTTTATTTAATCAAAAAAGTAAAATTTCTTTAACTGTATTATTGCACGTTTCATATAGTCTTCTCTCTCACAGTTCGGTTCACATAAAGTCCTAAAGAAGTCAGGGAAAAGTTCCTCAGCCATCATAGGAAAATAATGTCAGAAAAAGTGACAAAAATGTCGGAAAAAGTGACAAAAATGTCGGAAAAAGTAAAAAAACGTCGGAAAAAGTAACAAAAATGTCAGAAAAAGTGACAACAATGACAAATAGTGACAGAAATGTAGGAAAAATGTCAGAAATAGTTGGGCCAAAATGTGTTGTGAAGCTAAATTGATATGCGGGCCGGATCATAATCTGTGAGGGGCCGGATTTGGCCCGCGGGCCTTGAGTTTGACATATGTGCCTTAGGTGTTTATTAATGCCTGTGTGGTGTTAGTTTTGTAAAAAAATATTTTCTTAGTTAGTTATTAATAAAATAAAAATGTTCCATCTCACAAATCAGCTGGGATGTAAAAACTTTGATGCTCAATATCTCAGAACTACCCTAAACGGAGCTAGAACATTATAATTCTAAGCCTACGTTTTGTTGTCATAATTTGATTGATTGATGGATTGATTCAGAAATGATAAGTCTAGCTCTAATGTTATGCAGATGACACTCTGCTTTATCTTCAGCTTCAGTCTGACAGTCAGACCAGCTGTGCTCACGTTTCTCTATCTTTATATTATGGTCTGGCTCGTTGTTGGATCACAGGCTTCTTCTTCTTCTGGTTGTAGTTCAGGATTATTTTATTATTTTTATTCTGCTGTAGGTGCGTGACCGGGTTCGTGTCTCTGATCCTGAAAGCTCTGCAGGGACGATTCGTCATTCCAGATTTCTCCACCTTCACTGAAGAAACTCAGAAGCTGTTTTCCAGGTGTCGTCAGCTGTCGTCTGTCCAGGTGAGTTCTGCTTGGATGCCTGGGGGCATTATTTATATATATATATATATCCAATCAGCCCTCCTCAACGGTTGTGATTGGTGTAGAGCCCTCCTTAACGGCTGTGATTGGTGTAGAGCCCTCCTTAATGGTTGTGAAAAGGTGTAAAGCCCTCCTCAATGGTTGTGATTGGTGTAGAGCCCTCCTTAACGGTTGTGATTGGTGTAGAGCCCTCCTTAACGGCTGTGATTGGTGTAGAGCCCTCCTTAATGGTTGTGATTGGTGTAGAGCCCTCCTCAACAGTTGTGATTGGTGTAGAGCCCTCCTCAACGGTTGTGATTGGTGCCTCGATAAGGAAAAATTGGAAATGGGCTTGAATGGGCTCTTGGCCAGACTGACTTGCAGAAAAAATCTCGAATTTGCTGGAAGTTCGTCATGTTTTCCCAGGCTAGCAACTCCCATGCATCCCTGTTTTTGTCAAAGTAGCGCAGTGGCTTTGATGAGAGCAGCGATAGCGGGTTTAGTTCCCCGTCGTAAAGGGCTGTCTGACATCGAGGTGAAGCGCTGAAAATATTCTAAATATAACGTCCACTTAAACTGATATTTAGCTTATTTTTGGTACTGAATAAACCCTCGTGCCAAATAATGTTTGTACTGTTGTGTATTTGTGTAATCAGGAAAAAGAGAGCATGGACAGCAGTAAGTGGGGCGTCTCTATCTGCACCGTGGACGGACAGAGGTACGTCCAACTCATCACAGGGTCAGCTGTCTTCTTCACTTCACTGCCAACTTATCATCGTCTGTCTGTCTGTCTGTCTGTCTGTCTGTCTCTCTGCCTGCCTGTCTGTCTCTCTGCCTGCCTGTCTGTCTGTCCCTCTCTATGTCTGTCTGTCTCTCTTTCTCTCTGTCTCTCTGCCTGTCGGTCTGTATTTCTTTCTGTCTCCTTGTCTCTCTGTCTGCCTGTCTGTTTGTCTGTATGTCTGTCTGTCCGTCTCCCCGCCTGTCTGTCTGTCTGTCTGTCTGTCTCCTTGTCTCTCTGTCCATCTCCCGGTATGTCTGTCTGTCTGTTTGTCTCTCTGTCTGTTTGTCTGTCTGTCTGTTTGTCTGTCTGTCTGTCTGTCTGTCTCCCTGTCTGCCCTGTCTGTCTGTATGTCTCCCTGTCTGTCTGTCTGTCTGCTCTGTCTGTCTGTCTGTCTGTCAGGTTGTCTCTGGGCGACTGGTCCGGCTCTCAGCTGCTGGCCGAGATGTCATGGCCGCTGGTGTACGGGGTGGCGGTGGACCTGCTGGGCTCTGACCTCATCCACAGATACGTTGCCGTGGAGACGTACTCCAGTCACAGCTCTCCGTTCACACTCACTAAAACAGGTCCAGCATCATTTTATATAGACCTTAGTGGTCCTCTAATACTGTATCTGAAGTCTCTTTTATATAGACCTTAGTGGTCCTCTAATACTGTATCTGAAGTCTCTTTTATATAGACCTTAGTGGTCCCCTAATACTGTATCTGAAGTCTCTTTTATATAGACCTTAGTGGTCCTCTAATACTGTATCTGAAGTCTCTTTTATATAGACCTTAGTGGTCCCCTAATACTGTATCTGAAGTCTCTTTTATATAGACCTTAGTGGTCCCCTAATACTGTATCTGAAGTCTCTTTTATATAGACCTTAGTGGTCCTCTAATACTGTATCTGAAGTCTCTTTTATATAGACCTTAGTGGTCCCCTAATACTGTATCTGAAGTCTCTTTATATAGACCTTAGTGGTCCCCTAATACTGTATCTGAAGTCTCTTTTATATAGACCTTAGTGGTCCCCTAATACTGTATCTGAAGTCTCTTTTATATAGACCTTAGTGGTCCCCTAATACTGTATCTGAAGTCTCTTTATATAGACCTTAGTGGTCCCCTAATACTGTATCTGAAGTCTCTTTTATATAGACCTTAGTGGTCCTCTAATACTGTATCAGAAGTCTCTTTTATATAGACCTTAGTGGTCCCCTAATACTGTATCTGAAGTCTCTTTTATATAGACCTTAGTGGTCCCCTAATACTGTATCTGAAGTCTCTTTTATATAGACCTTAGTGGTCCCCTAATACTGTATCTGAAGTCTCTTTTATATAGACCTTAGTGGTCCCTCTAATACTGTATCTGAAGTCTCTTTTATATAGGTTATATAGTTCGTTTTCATACTGCGAACGAACCGAATCCCATGGTTCAGTTTGGTCCTGACCACCACCACGTCTTTTCATCTGGCCAAAATTTGGTCTTTTGATCCAGACCGTGGTCCGAGGCACCTTTCTCACCTGCAATTTTTGGTTCGGACCACACTAAAAAATCCGAAAGTCCGGACCAAATGAGGTAGGTGTGAAAGCGCCCTAAAAGGTACAGCAGAGGGCAGTAACCCTTTGATTAAAACGTGTGTTTTGCAGGAATCCCTCACAGCCCGCTCACTGAGACAGGAGCCATCGTTACTACATCTTTACTGCAGGTAACTCCTCCATCATTCGTCCTTTCATCGCCAGCGATGTCACTTCCTCTGATGCGTAATGTGTTGTGTGTCTTCCAGCTGGCGGGGCACCTGTGTGCAGAGGAAGAGGAGAAGTATGACTCAGTAAGTGACGGACAACATAGAGATAGAACAGGATGCTTTGCTGTAGATAGATTGATAGGTAGGTAGGTAGGTAGGTAGGTAGGTAGGTAGAGATACAGTACCGTATAACTGCCTGATGAACGTTACTGTGAACTCCTTCATTCTGGTGTCACGCTCTCTCAGTTTAAAGGAACACGGCGACTTATTGGGACTTTATCTTATTCACTGTAACCCCCAGAGTTAGACTAGTCCATACATACCCTTCTCATCTCTTATTGGGACTTTATCTTATTCACTGTAACCCCCAGAGTTAGACTAGTCCATACATACCCTTCTCATCTCTTATTGGGACTTTATCTTATTCACTGTAACCCCCAGAGTTAGACTAGTCCATACATACCCTTCTCATCTCTTATTGGGACTTTATCTTATTCACCGTAACCTCCAGAGTTAGACTAGTCCATACATACCCTTCTCATCTCTGTGCGTGCTGTAACGCTGTCTGATGGCTCCAGCATTAGCTTAGCCTAGCACAGATCCTGGAGGTAACTGGTTCCAACTAGCCTGCTTTTCCCAATTGTGACAAAAGTGACAAAATAACTCCAACATGTTCCTATTTACATGTTGTGATTTGTAGAGTCACAGCGTGTACAAAAAAACAACGTAACATGAGACACAGCCGTCTTCTAACAGTAAACAAACCGGGATCTATATTCTCAGACAGGCTTGCTGCGAGCATATCACTCCGCCCAAGTACTATATTCGTCCGCCTGAGAATATAGTTCCCGGTTTGTTTACAGTTAGAAGACGGCTGTGTCTCATGTTACGTTGTTTTTTGTACACGCTGTGACTCTATAAATCCCAACATGTAAATAGGAACATGTTTGAGTTATTTTGTCACTTATTCGGAGCAGTAGGATTACTGGAACCAGTTACCTGCAGGATCTGTGCTGGCCTGATGCCGCTGGAGCCGTCAGACAGCGTTACAGCACGCACGGAGATGAGAAGGGTATGTATGGACTAGTCTAACTCTGGGGGTTACAGTGAATAAGATAAAGTCCCAATAAGTCGGTGTGTTCCTTTAACTTCGTCCAATAGGGTGCCAGATTTCTATAGAGCCTTCCAGGCCAAAACCACGGCTAAAACACACCGTAAACAGGCCTTCATATGTAGCGGAAAAAACACCTAATCTGGCAACACCAGCCCCCAGTGGCTCACCGCCGCATGGGTCATCAAAACACAAATCAGCGTGGAGGCTTCGGACAATCATTTAAACCAGTTTTATGACGAGGACGCTGAGGATGGAAACATCTGACATTTCTGGGCAAACTTTTCTGCCAGCTTTCAAAAAGAAAATCTGCACTTCAGTCACATCCACAGCAAACCACACACACATACACACACACACACACACACACACACACACACACACACACACACACACACACACACACATACTGTATACACACATCCACAGCAAACCTGAAACGGCACGTTGAGCTGAAGCACCCGGCTAGCCTTTAAATTTTGCAAAATAATAGCTTGCAGCAACATATGGAGAAAGAGAACTATGAACTAAGTTCATTTTTGGAACTGTGAACTTAGTTCAAAATGTTGAAGTATGAACTATGAACTGAACTTTGTTCATTTTTAAATTTGTGAACTGAACTTTGAACTAGTTCATGTAGAAAGTGAACTCTCCCATCACTGGACAGATAGGTAGACAGACAGACAGACAGACAGACAGACAGACAGACAGACAGACAGACAGACAGACAGGTAGGTAAATGTGACAGACATTTTCCTGTGATAAGGCTCATTAAAAACACATTCAAAACATACAAAACTGCAGCTGTACAGAGTGTATTTTATGTTGTTCAGAATGGTTTTTGCAGAGTAATTCCCGTCTCTGTGTCCCGTGGGTTTCTCCACCGTGTATCGATCCCAACAGGAGAAGTCAACGTGAACACAGCCCATCGCCCCGTTACTCACCAAAGTAAAGTTTGGAGCCATTCCTCCCAAAACCACATATCTTACCAGAACATTCTGACACTAAAATGGCACTTCAGTGTCAGACACATCAGGAGAAAATTAACTTTATTCCAGCTGATTTATTTCTGTCTCAAAGAACAAACTCTCAGAGAACCGAACGTCAACTAACGTTTGTGAACGCCCTAACAAAACTAATCTCTGTGATGCTAAATATGTCTTTTAGCTGTGTAATTATCTAACGTTAGGCTAACAGTAGTACTTGTACTGTAGTAAAGTACCTGAGTAGTTACTGAGTAGTTCAACTGACTGCTGTTTTTCTGTTTGTAGGTGTTGAACGTCATCCGAAGGCTCTGCAACAAGGAGCACGCCAACTTAAACTGCACCAGGTACTGATTCTCTAAACAGACCTGCAGTCATGCTATGGCTCTTATATTTAAGGATTAAGTCTGGTAGGACCAGGCTAATGTACCAGAGTCTGGTAGGACCAGGCTAGTGGACCAGAGTCTGGTAGGACCAGGCTAGTGGACCAGAGTCTGGTATGACCAGGCTAATGTACCAGAGTCTGGTAGGACCAGGCTAATGTACCAGAGTCTGGTAGGACCAGGCTAGTGGACCAGAGTCTGGTAGGACCAGGCTAGTGGACCAGAGTCTGGTATGACCAGGCTAGTGTACCAGAGTCTGGTAGGACCAGGCTAGTGTACCAGAGTCTGGTAGGACCAGGCTAATGTACCAGAGTCTGGTAGGACCAGGCTAGTGGACCAGAGTCTGGTAGGACCAGGCTAATGTACCAGAGTCTGGTAGGACCAGGCTAGTGGACCAGAGTCTGGTAGGACCAGGCTAATGTACCAGAGTCTGGTAGGACCAGGCTAGTGGACCAGAGTCTGGTAGGACCAGGCTAATGTACCAGAGTCTGGTAGGACCAGGCTAGTGGACCAGAGTCTGGTAGGACCAGGCTAGTGTACCAGAGTCTGGTAGGACCAGGCTAGTGTACCAGAGTCTGGTAGGACCAGGCTAATGTACCAGAGTCTGGTAGGACCAGGCTAGTGTACCAGAGTCTGGTAGGACCAGGCTAATGTACCAGAGTCTGGTAGGACCAGGCTAGTGGACCAGAGTCTGGTAGGACCAGGCTAATGTACCACAGTCTGGTAGAACCAGGCTAGTGGACCAGAGTCTGGTAGGACCAGGCTAGTGTACCAGAGTCTGGTAGGACCAGGCTAATGTACCAGAGTCTGGTAGGACCAGGCTAGTGTACCAGAGTCTGGTAGGACCAGGCTAATGTACCAGAGTCTGGTAGGACCAGGCTAGTGTACCAGAGTCTGGTAGGACCAGGCTAATGTACCAGAGTCTGGTAGGACCAGGCTAGTGGACCAGAGTCTGGTAGGACCAGGCTAATGTACCACAGTCTGGTAGAACCAGGCTAATGTACCAGAGTCTGGTAGGACCAGGCTAGTAAAGACTGTCTGATTACAGCCTTTGTGTCTTTATTTAAATGCTTACTGCTCGTTTTTATTTGTATTCTTTGTAAAGCGGCTTTGAGGACTTTCAAAAACACTTTAAAAATCCGATGTTGTTATTATTATTAACATGATTATTTATTTGAATAGAAATGTACACGTGAGAGTCCATAACTGAGGTACATTGTGTTTGTGTGGAGGCAGTAAAGTGAGTTCTCTTGTTGTTGTTGTTGTGTTGTTTAGCTATCAGAGCAGCAGGAAGGCCAGTGTCAGACTCCACGCTCTATCCTTCTATCTGCAGGAGAAAAAGGTAAAACATCCTTTACACATATTCAGAATATTATTCACCTTATGGTGGCAATGTACTGTATATAAGTACTGACCCTTATGGGTATATGTAGGCGTGTATGTATGTATGTATGTATGTATATACAGTATGTAGGTAAGTGTATGCATGCATATGCAAACAGACTGTATGTATGTATGTATGTAGGTGTGTGTGTATGTATGTATATATGCAGGTGTGTGTGTATGTATGTATATATGTAGGCATATATGTATGTACATATGTATGTAGGTAAGTGTATGCATGCATATGCAAACACACTGTATGTATGTATGTATGTATGTATGTATGTAGGCGTGTATGTATGTATATATGCAGGTGTGTGTGTATGTACTGTATATATGTAGGTAAGTGTATGCATGCATATGCAAACACTGTATTTATATATGTAGGTAAGTGTATGTATGTATGTATATATGTAGGTAAGTGTGTGTATGTATGTATGTATGTATATATGTAGGTAAGTGTGTGTATGTATGTATGTATATATGTAGGTAAGTGTATGTATGTATGTATATATGTAGGTAAGTGTATGTATGTATGTATATATGTAGGTAAGTGTGTGTATGTATGTATGTATGTATATATGTAGGTAAGTGTATGTATGTATGTATGTATATATGTAAGTGTATGTATGTATGTATATATGTAGTAAGTGTATGTATGTGTGTATGTATATATGTAGGTAAGTGTATGTATGTATGTATGTAGGTAAGTGTATGTGTGTATGTATGTATATGTAGGTAGTAGTGGATGTATGTATATATGCAGGTAAGTGTATGTATGTATGTATATATGTAGGTAAGTGTATGTGTGTATGTATGTATGTATGTGTGTATGTATGTATGTATGTATGTATGTAGGTAAGTGTATGTGTGTATGTATGTATATATGTAGGTAAGTGTATGTATGTATGTATATATGTAGGTAAGTGTATGTATGTATGTATATATGTAGGTAAGTGTATGTATGTATGTATATATGTAGGTAAGTGTGTATGTATGTATGTATATATGTAGGTAAGTGTATGTATGTATGTATGTATATATGTAGGTAAGTGTATGTATGTATGTATATATGTAGGTAAGTGTATGTATGTATGTATATATGTAGGTAAGTGTATGTATGTATGTATATATGTAGGTAAGTGTATGTATGTATGTATATATGTAGGTAAGTGTGTGTATGTATGTATGTATATATGTAGGTAAGTGTATGTATGTATATATGTAGGTAAGTGTATGTATGTATGTATATATGTAGGTAAGTGTGTGTATGTATGTATATATGTAGGTAAGTGTATGTATGTATATATGTAGGTAAGTGTATGTATGTATGTATATATGTAGGTAAGTGTGTGTATGTATGTATATATGTAGGTAAGTGTATGTATGTATGTATATATGTAGGTAAGTGTATGTATGTATGTATATATGTAGGTAAGTGTATGTATGTATGTATATATGTAGGTAAGTGTATGTATGTATATATGTAGGTAAGTGTGTGTATGTATGTATGTATATATGTAGGTAAGTGTATGTATGTATGTATATATGTAGGTAAGTGTATGTATGTATGTATATATGTAGGTAAGTGTATGTATGTATATATGTAGGCGTGTATGTTTGTATATACAGTGGGGAGAACAAGTATTTGATACACTGCCGATTTTCATTCATTCATTCATTCATATTTGTCAGCCTGGCTGGCCGTCGTCTCCTCTCTAACTAACCTTCTGTATTCCAGTGTTTTCCAGAGAAGGTGGACATTAATGCTGCTCTGGATCTAATGATGCAGGTAAAACACCACGTTAAGTTTTTTGTTGTTTCAGGACCCTGACACATCCCCCTCCTTTAACCCTTGTGTTGTCTTTGTCTGTACCCAATCTGTGCTGCCCGCACGATCCATTATGTATCGCATGTTGAAACCAAAATATGTCACGCAACTCCTCTCTAGTACACTAGACTCTTACCCTGGAAATCCAGAGTTCTCTCGCAAGAGCACAAGTGGAATTTGCTCAGTGAGCCACTGTGGCATTCAGTAATAATGCTCATTAACTATGCCCTGGTAGCCGAGCTGCACCAATCACATCGGTGTATCTGATATAGGTGGGCCAGAGGTGAGCTGCGACATCAAAGTCATTAGTAAACATTGCAAGATGGCCAACGATGAACACCAGTTTTTTGTAACGGCTTTGGCCACTACAATGACCGAGTTAGACTTGGCTTTTTATATAAAAGAGTAGCTAAGAGTTTAATCTACCAGTTAGCTCCTCTGGTAGCTAATAGTTTAATCTACCAGTTAGCTCCTCTGGTAGCTAAGAGTTTAATCTACCAGTTAGCTCCTCTGGTAGCTAAGAGTTTAATCTACCAGTTAGCTCCTCTGGTAGCTAAGAGTTTAATCTACCAGTTAGCTCCTCTGTAGCTAAAAGTTTAATCTACCAGTTAGCTCCTCTGGTAGCTAAGAGTTTAATCTACCAGTTAGCTCCTCTGTAGCTAAAAATTTAATCTACCAGTTAGC
>JABUOV010000278.1:47500-52500 GCA_025617405.1 Perca schrenkii
GCTTCACAACACAGACGATATGTAACATTAAAAACATTCTCAAGTTAAATACGGTAAAATAAAATCAACATAAAAGTGAGATCAGCACAGCGTCCTGAGACACAAGGACACAAAAAGACACAAAAAGACAAAAGAAGGACACGCATGACAGCACAGAAAGCACAACATCCTGAGAATTAACTGTAATAATTAAAGTGCAAAGTGCAAAAATGGCTGGGGGGTATTTACTGCATGTACCCTGCTCTGCTGGACTAAGATGTATGTGTGGGTATGTATGTGTGTATGTATATGTATGTGTGTGTATGGGTATTTGTGTGCATATGTGTGTGCATGGGTTTGTGGGCATATGTGTATGTATATATATTTATATATGTGGGTACAAACTGTATGTATGTGTGTATATGTATATATGTGTGTATGTATATGTATACATATATATGTGTATGTATGTATGCGTATGTGTATATATATTTTAATTTAGTTTTGTTCGAAATAAAAATAAATGAAATGAAATGAAAGAATTCAGCAGCTTGACGGATGTTGGAATAAATGATAACACAGTATGGCAATACTATGCTGTATCCACCCCTCGTAATTAGAGAAATGTACGTGGTAAGATGTAGTATTTCTTTTAAACTCTCCTCTCCTCTGCAGGGATACCAGATCATGAATGTCCTGCTGGCTGCGTTTAAAGGAGACGTCCAGACCCTGAGGAGGTAACGTCTCGTCTGATTTTAACATTACATGTATGTATATACAATTATATATATTATAACACGTTCAACAAGAGACGCTACAGGCTAAAACCTTTTTAAATTTATAACATTTTGGGCTCTTTATCTTCCAAAACATGTCTTCTTTCAGACTAGTGGAAGGAAAACATTTATTTTAAATTACACTTTGTGTGTTTGTGTCTGTACATGTTTCTTAAAGGGCCCATATTATGAAAAAAAATAACTTTTTTCCTGGTGATTTGGGGTGTTATTTTGGGGCTCTGGTGCTTCCACACGCATACAAACTTTGAAAAGACCACCCATGGTGTTCTGAGTGAGATCTGGTTTCTGAATGTGTCCTGCCTTCAGTCTCCTGGTGAGCTGGTCAAAATCTGCTCGGCTTTCTACAGCACTAGACGAGACGAGGGGGCTAAGGGGCTAACCGTTAGCATGCTAGCTCGTTCTCGATTGCGAAACACTGCTACAACACACACTAGTCCACGCTAATCTACTAAAGAACTACTTCCATGTACCTGTTCTGCAGGTATTCCACACTAAATTGGAAGTCTCCCGGCTAATCCTGCCTTGTACAGGCCAAAGTTGTAGAAACAGCTAGCTAGCTAATGTAGTCCTTACCTAGCTACTGAGCATGTAGTCCTTACCTAGCTACTGAGCATGTAGTCCTTACCTAGCTACTGAGCATGTAGTCTTACCTAGCTACTGAGCATGTAGTCTTACCTAGCTACTGAGCATGTAGTCTTACCTAGCTACTGAGCATGTAGTCTTACCTAGCTACTGAGCATGTAGTCTTACCTAGCTACTGAGCATGTAGTCTTACCTAGCTACTGAGCATGTAGTCTTACCTAGCTACTGAGCATGTAGTCTTACCTAGCTACTGAGCATGTAGTCTTACCTAGCTACTGAGCATGTAGTCCTTACCTAGCTACTGAGCATGTAGTCTTACCTAGCTACTGAGCATGTAGTCTTATCTAGCTACTGAGCATGTAGTCCTTACCTAGCTACTGAGCATGTAGTCTTACCTAGCTACTGAGCATGTAGTCCTTACCTAGCTACTGAGCATGTAGTCTTACCTAGCTACTGAGCATGTAGTCTTACCTAGCTACTGAGCATGTAGTCCTTACCTAGCTACTGAGCATGTAGTCTTACCTAGCTACTGAGCATGTAGTCTTACCTAGCTACTGAGCATGTAGTCTTACCTAGCTACTGAGCATGTAGTCTTACCTAGCTACTGAGCATGTAGTCTTACCTAGCTACTGATCATGTAGTCTTACCTAGCTACTGAGCATGTAGTCCTTACCTAGCTACTGAGCATGTAGTCTTACCTAGCTACTGAGCATGTAGTCTTACCTAGCTACTGAGCATGTAGTCCTTACCTAGCTACTGAGCATGTAGTCTTACCTAGCTACTGAGCATGTAGTCCTTACCTAGCTACTGAGCATGTAGTCTTACGTAGTCTTACCTAGCTACTGAGCATGTAGTCTTACCTAGCTACTGAGCATGTAGTCTTACCTAGCTACTGAGCATGTAGTCCTTACCTAGCTACTGAGCATGTAGTCTTACCTAGCTACTGAGCATGTAGTCCTTACCTAGCTACTGAGCATGTAGTCTTACGTAGTCTTACCTAGCTACTGAGCATGTAGTCTTACGTAGTCTTACCTAGCTACTGAGCATGTAGTCTTACCTAGCTACTGAGCATGTAGTCTTACCTAGCTACTGAGCATGTAGTCTTACCTAGCTACTGAGCATGTAGTCTTACCTAGCTACTGAGCATGTAGTCTTACCTAGCTACTGAGCATGTAGTCCTTACCTAGCTACTGAGCATGTAGTCTTACCTAGCTACTGAGCATGTAGTCCTTACCTAGCTACTGAGCATGTAGTCTTACCTAGCTACTGAGCATGTAGTCCTTACCTAGCTACTGAGCATGTAGTCTTACCTAGCTACTGAGCATGTAGTCTTACCTAGCTACTGAGCATGTAGTCTTACCTAGCTACTGAGCATGTAGTCTTACCTAGCTACTGAGCATGTAGTCTTACCTAGCTACTGAGCATGTAGTCTTACCTAGCTACTGAGCATGTAGTCCTTACCTAGCTACTGAGCATGTAGTCTTACCTAGCTACTGAGCATGTAGTCTTACCTAGCTACTGAGCATGTAGTCCTTACCTAGCTACTGAGCATGTAGTCTTACCTAGCTACTGAGCATGTAGTCTTACCTAGCTACTGAGCATGTAGTCCTTACCTAGCTACTGAGCATGTAGTCCTTACCTAGCTACTGAGCATGTAGTCTTACCTAGCTACTGAGCATGTAGTCCTTACCTAGCTACTGAGCATGTAGTCTTACCTAGCTACTGAGCATGTAGTCTTACCTAGCTACTGAGCATGTAGTCTTACCTAGCTACTGAGCATGTAGTCCTTACCTAGCTACTGAGCATGTAGTCTTACCTAGCTACTGAGCATGTAGTCTTACCTAGCTACTGAGCATGTAGTCCTTACCTAGCTACTGAGCATGTAGTCCTTACCTAGCTACTGAGCATGTAGTCTTACCTAGCTACTGAGCATGTAGTCCTTACCTAGCTACTGAGCATGTAGTCTTTACCTAGCTACTGAGCATGTAGTCTTACCTAGCTACTGAGCATGTAGTCTTACCTAGCTACTGAGCATGTAGTCTTACCTAGCTACTGAGCATGTAGTCTTACCTAGCTACTGAGCATGTAGTCTTACCTAGCTACTGATCATGTAGTCTTACCTAGCTACTGAGCATGTAGTCCTTACCTAGCTACTGAGCATGTAGTCCTTACCTAGCTACTGAGCATGTAGTCTTACCTAGCTACTGAACATGTAGTCCTTACCTAGCTACTGAGCATGTAGTCTTACCTAGCTACTGAGCATGTAGTCCTTACCTAGCTACTGAGCATGTAGTCTTACCTAGCTACTGAGCATGTAGTCTTACCTAGCTACTGAGCATGTAGTCCTTACCTAGCTACTGAGCATGTAGTCTTACCTAGCTACTGAGCATGTAGTCTTACCTAGCTACTGAGCATGTAGTCCTTACCTAGCTACTGAGCATGTAGTCCTTACCTAGCTACTGAGCATGTAGTCCTTACCTAGCTACTGAGCATGTAGTCTTACCTAGCTACTGAGCATGTAGTCTTACCTAGCTACTGAGCATGTAGTCCTTACCTAGCTACTGAGCATGTAGTCCTTACCTAGCTACTGAGCATGTAGTCTTACCTAGCTACTGAGCATGTAGTCCTTACCTACATACTGATCATGTAGTCTTACCTAGCTACTGAGCATGTAGTCCTTACCTACATACTGATCATGTAGTCTTACCTAGCTACTGAGCATGTAGTCTTACCTAGCTACTGAGCATGTAGTCTTACCTAGCTACTGAGCATGTAGTCTTACCTAGCTACTGAGCATGTAGTCCTTACCTAGCTACTGAGCATGTAGTCCTTACCTAGCTACTGAGCATGTAGTCCTTACCTAGCTACTGAGCATGTAGTCTTACCTAGCTACTGAGCATGTAGTCCTTACCTAGCTACTGAGCATGTAGTCTTACCTAGCTACTGAGCATGTAGTCTTACCTAGCTACTGAGCATGTAGTCTTACCTAGCTACTGAGCATGTAGTCCTTACCTAGCTACTGAGCATGTAGTCTTACCTAGCTACTGATCATGTAGTCCTTACCTAGCTACTGAGCATGTAGTCTTACCTAGCTACTGATCATGTAGTCCTTACCTAGCTACTGAGCATGTAGTCTTACCTAGCTACTGAGCATGTAGTCTTACCTAGCTACTGATCATGTAGTCCTTACCTAGCTACTGAGCATGTAGTCCTTACCTAGCT
The DNA here is from genome assembly GCA_025617405.1 of Perca schrenkii. Lineage (NCBI taxonomy): Eukaryota > Metazoa > Chordata > Actinopteri > Perciformes > Percidae > Perca > Perca schrenkii. Next base: position 52,081 of record JABUOV010000278.1, read on the forward strand.
ACTGAGCATGTAGTCCTTACCTAGCTACTGAGCATGTAGTCTTACCTAGCTACTGAGCATGTAGTCTTACCTAGCTACTGAGCATGTAGTCTTACCTAGCTACTGAGCATGTAGTCTTACCTAGCTACTGAGCATGTAGTCTTACCTAGCTACTGAGCATGTAGTCCTTACCTAGCTACTGAGCATGTAGTCTTACCTAGCTACTGAGCATGTAGTCCTTACCTAGCTACTGAGCATGTAGTCTTACCTAGCTACTGAGCATGTAGTCTTACCTAGCTACTGAGCATGTAGTCTTACCTAGCTACTGAGCATGTAGTCTTACCTAGCTACTGAGCATGTAGTCCTTACCTAGCTACTGAGCATGTAGTCTTACCTAGCTACTGAGCATGTAGTCCTTACCTAGCTACTGAGCATGTAGTC
>JABUOV010000279.1:0-20000 GCA_025617405.1 Perca schrenkii
ACGTCATACATCAGCTTCTGTGAGGACTGCTGTGTTCCATCATGCACCAGGGTGAGTTTCAACAATGACAAACCCTGGTTCACAGCCAAACTCAGAAGGCTAAGGTTGGACAAGGCAGAGGCGTTCAGGAGTGGAGACAAAAACAGACTTAAAGTAGCAAAGTACAAGTTTAGCAAGGCGGTAAAAGAGGCTAAAAAACGGTACTCTGAGAAACTCCGAAACCAGTTCTCAGCAAACAACTCTGCTTCTGTCTGGAGAGGGCTTAAACAGATCACCAGCTTCAAGCCTAAAGTCTCCCACTCCACCAACGACCGACGCCTAGCCAACAAACTTAATGAGTTCTACTGTCGCTTTGAAGGACAAAGGGTCGGTCCTGTAACCATCCCCCTCAACACCTCCCAACAAAGGGTCTTCCCTGATTCCATCCCCCGCGACACCTCCCAACAGCTACAGCTACAGTGCATCACCTCCACCTCCCCCCACCTTAAAGGTCCCCCCCCTCCACCTCCCCACCCACCTCAGCGACGACTCTCTCCATCAATGAGAAAGACGTCAACATACTGTTCAGGAGACAGAACCCCAGGAAAGCTGCTGGACCGGATGCTGTCTCCCCCATCCAGCTTGAAGCACTGCGCTGACCAGCTGTCTCCGGTGTTCACAGACATTTTCAACACCTCGCTGGAGACATGTCACGTGCCAGCCTGCTTCAAGACCTCAACAATCATCCCCGTTCCCAAGAAGCCAAGGACCACAGGACTTAATGACTTCAGACCCGTCGCCCTGACCTCTGTGGTTATGAAGTCCTTTGAGCGCCTTGTGCTTTCACACCTAAAAGCCATCACCGACACCCTCCTGGACCCCCCTGCAGTTTGCCTACAGAGCCAATAGGTCTGTAGATGATGCAGTCAACCTGGCCCTCCACTACATCCTCCGGCACCTGGACTCTGCAGGAACCTACGCCAGGATCCTGTTTGTGGACTTCAGCTCTGCCTTCAACACCATCATCCCAGCTCTGCTCCAGGAGAAGCTCTCCCAGCTTGGTGTGCCTGACTCCACCTGCAGGTGGATCACTGACTTCCTGTCTGACAGGAAGCAGCATGTGAAGCTGGGGGAACGACATCTCCGACTCACAGACCATCAGCACCGGATCCCCTCAGGGCTGTGTTCTTTCTCCTCTACTCTTCTCCCTGTACACCAACAGCTGCACTTCCAGTCACCAGTCCGTCAAGCTTCTAAAGTTCGCGGACGACACCTCTCTCATCGGACTCATCTCTGATGGAGACGAGTCCGCCTACAGGTCGGAGGCTGACCACCTGGTGACCTGGTGCAAGCAAAACAACCTAGAGCTCAACGCTCTAAAGACAGTGGAGATGGTTGTGGACTTCAGGAAGAATTCTGCCCCACCTGCCCCCATCACACTCAGTGACTCCACAATTAACACTGTGGAGTCTTTCCGCTTCCTGGGAACTACCATCTCCCAAGACCTCAAGTGGGAGCTGAACATCAGCTCCCTCGTCAGAAAGCACAACAGAGGATGTACTTCCTGCGGCAGCTGAAGAAATTCAGCCTGCCAAAGACAATGATGGTGCACTTCTACACAGCCATCATTGAGTCCATCCTCACATCCTCCATCACCATCTGGTACGCTGCTGCCACTGCCAAGGACAAGGGCAGACTGCAGCGTGTCATTCGGTCAGCTGAGAAGGTGATTGGCTGCAATCTCCCACCGCTCCAGGACCTTTACGCCACCAGGACTCTGAAGCGTGCTGGAAAGATTGTGGCTGACCCCTCCCACCCCGGACACAAACTCTTTGAGCTACTCCCCCTCTGGCAGGAGGCTGAGGTCCATCAGGACCAAGACCTCACGTCACAAGGACAGCTTTTTTCCCGTCCGCCACTAGCCTTATTAACAAGGCCCGGAATCCACCCTGACTCTCTCCACACCAACCTCTGGCTCTACATGCCACTGTACTTAATCTGCTCTTTTTTATCTTAACTGTTACTCTTATTTTATTATGTTACATCCTGTGTGTGTACATATACACATATATTTATATATTTATACTTATATTGTCTGTTCTGTTAACCTGTTTGTTTAACTTATTTTAGATAATGTGTGACATGCACCTACGACACCAAAACAAATTCCTTGTATGTGTAAAAAATGTACTTGGCAATAAAGCTTTTCTGATTCTGATTCTGATTCTGATTCTACACAACTTCCCATCCTGGTCCTGAGAGGACAGTGGGTGATGTTGTTTGAGACTAAAGTACTAAAGTACATGTGTTGAACTGTAAAATGTATTTAGCAGCATGTGTGGGAATAACTTCAAATTTTAGGTGCATTTAGGACTCTACCGAACAATGTCATTATCAGATCACTAGAGGAAATACAACTACCTCAACTGTTCATTGACATAATGAACAAATATTAGTACAGAGGCTCTTTTATAGAAGTTATCTGCAGAAAACAGCTTACTCACCCAACACCACCTCAAATAGGCATTAAGACTGGCTGTCAATGGAGCGCAGTTCATTTTCTAATTGCCATTAACCAATGGTTAAAGTTGATGAGTCAGTGTGCCCCCCCTGGTGCCAATTCCCCCAACCCAGTACAGGGCTATGCCCAGACCCGTCGCTAGACCTCAGTCTTAAGGGGGGCACATGAAATACATGGGGGGGCACAATTATTATTGGCGTACAGTAGGTATATGTATAATAATCATATACTCTTGTTATACTATTCGCACGTAATTATCACGTTAAACATAACCAACAGCAATATGACCAGGTAGCCTATATAGCCTACAACACATTACATAGAAGCAATGTTATGAATATCCATTAAACACTTGACTATACAACATATTAGATGTAACACCAGAAGCATCTCTCAAACATTGCATTTTAAAGCAGTCAACAGAAGGATATGCATTGCTATGCATGTGCCATGAGACACACACACACACACGCACGCACACACGCACACACACACACACACACACACACACAGACTTTGAACCTTCCGGTACTTTGAGTGGAGGCAGCCTGTCCTCTCTCCAGTCCCTCCTGTCATTTGAAGCTGCATGCTTATTTAAGCCCTTGTCTGTAAATCTTAAACCCCTTAATGAAGAAGGTCGCGTCCGATGATACAGATGTGAATTTCCTGCAGGCATAACAAAATGCGGAGTCCTTTTCCACCGAGTAGCCTACGCAAGCCAGTCTCAGTTCAAATGCCAGCTACAGCTACGTTTTTTTTTTAACCAAACATTTTGACTGGATATTTCCTCAACACAACCTGTTTGGGTTTGTCCGTCACACCTCCCGATTCAACAGTTAGTTGTGGCCCAAATGCCCCCCCAGTCGCAGTTGCTCTTGACCTGCAGGTCCTGCCAGGCCCAGGGTCGGGCTCCACGGAGCTACTAGCATCAGGCTCAGACTGTCGTCCAGGGGCTCCACGGAGCTACTAGCATCAGGCTCAGACTGTCGTCCAGGGGCTCCACGGAGCTACTAGCATCAGGCTCAGACTGTTGTCCAGGGGCTCCACGGAGCTACTAGCATCAGGCTCAGACTGTCGTCCAGGGGCTCCACGGAGCTACTAGCATCAGGCTCAGACTGTCGTCCAGGGGCTCCACGGAGCTACTAGCATCAGGCTCAGACTGTCGTCGGGCTCCACGGAGCTACTAGCATCAGGCTCAGACTGTCGTCCGGGGGCTCCACGGAGCTACTAGCATCAGGCTCAGACTGTCGTCCAGGGGCTCCACGGAGCTACTAGCATCAGGCTCAGACTGTCGTCCAGGGGCTCCACGGAGCTACTAGCATCAGGCTCAGACTGTCGTCCGGGGGCTCCACGGAGCTACTAGCATCAGGCTCAGACTGTTGTCCAGGGGCTCTACGGAGCTACTAGCATCAGGCTCAGACTGTTGTCCAGGGGCTCCACGGAGCTACTAGCATCAGGCTCAGACTGTCGTCCATGGGCTCCACGGAGCTACTAGCATCAGGCTCAGACTGTTGTCCAGGGGCTCCACGGAGCTACTAGCATCAGGCTCAGACTGTCGTCCAGGGGCTCCACGGAGCTACTAGCATCAGGCTCAGACTGTTGTCCAGGGGCTCCACGGAGCTACTAGCATCAGGCTCAGACTGTCGTCCAGGGGCTCCACGGAGCTACTAGCATCAGGCTCAGACTGTCGTCCGGGGGCTCCTTCTCCAACGACAACATCAGGAGGCGTCGGTGTCGTATCCAATTTGGCAGAGGAGAATGTTGGTGGGCTTTTCAACCACTTACCATCACGAACTGAAGTGAGTAAGCCGGCGAAAACTCAACCAGCTTTCAAAAATGCGCGGTAACTGTTGAGCAGCTACACTGACGTAGGCTACGTCACGTCGTAGCCTAACTTTCTTTTTAGTAAGGCCGTGATAGGCTGTTGCAGTGTAGATTCCCATCAATCAAACAAAAATCACACCATTGTTTATTTATATTTATAATGTTTTAATGATAAAGAATGCAACATTAATGCAACACAAAATTAGCAACTATGATAATATAAAATTAAAGTAATCTTTTTAAGAGATCTGTGCCTCAAGTGGGGGGGGGGCACAAGCATTTTATGGGCGGGCCCCCTATGGCCCGCCCATAGCGACGGGTATGGCTATGCCGATGATGTCCAGATAGCCTCCAGAGATGAGAGTATAATTACAAACATGCTCGCCAGGACAGATTCCTTTCTGGAATGGTCAGGTCTGGAGATTAAGGAGACAAAATGTGCTGTTCTGCATAGCATAGCAGTGCCTACCTAACAGTGCTTAAACTGCACTGTAAATTTTATTCTTGTCTTTTATGTTTCTCTCAGTTTTTTTATATTCTTATACTGCACTGTAAATTATATTCTTGACTTTGAATGTTTTTAAATTGTTTTTAATTGTTTTCTAACTGCTCTTTCATGCTTGATGCAAAGCACTTTGAATTGCCCTGTTGCTGAAATGTGCTATATAAAAAAAGCTGCCTTGCCTTGTTCTGAACGAGAGGAGGAGTGGAGGGAATCGATGGTATCATTCAAAAACTGATAAATGCCCTGAGTTCACAATAGCATCAAAACCAATATGTGTATATTCTCTTCATGAGACATACAGCTACCTTGGACACAAAATCAAACTTGCAGGAGAATGGAAGGAGCAAGTAAACACCATCTTGTCTGAGTTTACATCCAGGTTGGACCTGATTGACTGTTGCCCACTGCCTCTGACTATGAAGCTGGAGGCTATCAGACAGGTAGCACTGTCAAAAGTGCAACATCTGTTCTCCAACACTCACATCCAGCAAAAAGTCCTGAGTGAAATAAATAACAAAACAGTGAGTTTAGTGTGAAAATGGTTTGGACTCAACACACACAGCACTCGTGACATTATTTTTCACCCCCAGTGGGAAGGGGGACTAGGAGTACCAAACATAGAGTGGATCTACACCAGCATGCGGATTTCCCATCTTCTGAACATGCTGAACATCAACGACAAAGATGTGAGGGAGCTGGCTCGATCCTCCCTGTTCCTGGCCAAGGTCCCATTAGCCAGGGAGTCGGACCCCCACTTCCTAGGATTCAAAAGAAAAAACAGTGGAAAGCTTGATACCCACTCTGCTGGTTTTGGGGTCTGGTCGGACTGGCCAGATCTCAATGACCTCTGTATCAGAACAGGAGTGTCACTGGAGTGGGTGAGTCTGACTCTGGGACTGTGATGGTCTCAGAGGACATTATAACTGACCCTCACACTGCCGTCAAGGCAACAGCCACATATGGTGGTCATAGTCACCTGCTAACATCTGCAGGTGCCCGACGAACTCTGATGGACTTACACCAACATCAACATCAACAACACTGGACTAGACTGAGACTTCAGGGGAAACTTGCATGTCTTCCCTCTGTTGATCACTCTGTGTCCCACTCATTCCTCAAGAACTCTGCACTCAATGAGGACATTCTCACATTCACAGTAAAAGCCAGATTACAAGTCCTCCCTACCAGACTCAACCTCTCTACCTGGTATAACTCAGGTCCCTCATTGTTTGCATCACACCTCAGAACATATCACTGAAACACTGTCTCACATCCTAAATGGCTGCCATGCCTACAGCATGTCATGTTTTGTTAATCATTTGTCTACATGTGTGCTGACTCAGATATAATTAGAAAAGTCCATCCAAAGGAGAATAAATATTTGAAAGCAATACAGAATGCCTGTTAGCCTTACTCCAATACATTCCATTATGTTTTTATATTTGGATTGTAATCTATTTTTCTTTTTACATAAAGATATTTGCAGAATACATTGACTACATACATCTAACACTGTTATTATGAGGTATCACCATATATCATTCTATTTTCTTTAGATTAGATTATATGATATCAAGGGGAATGTCTTTACTTAAAAATCCTGGGTGTTGTGACACTGTTTTTGCTTTTAAATCAACAAATAATAACCCCAAATGACTGATAATGTCATGGATGCATTAGACTTTTTTTTTCCTGTCCTGGACTCAGTGCTGACTCGGACCTGAACCTTTTTGGACTCGGTCTTGTCTTGGACTCAAACCTCTCTGGACTTGGTCTTGTCTTGGACTCGACAAAGGTGGTCTTGACTACAGCCCTGGTAGCGACAGCCCAGCTGGTGCGCGCAAAAAGAGTAGTGCACGCCCTCTGGTCGCACACTATAAATCCAGCCAGCTTGGCTGCGGCTACGGTAAAACGGCCATTACCAAACCTGAGAGGTGTACGCTGAGTGGAAAGTTCCACGGATAACCTACCGAAGGAGACTGTCGTGAGACTCTAACGTGTGGATAGACTACACCGTGTAATATACAGTAGGCCTATGTTATAGTCTATAGGTTATACATCAATACACCGTAGGCCTATGTTATAGCCTATAGGTTATAAATCAATACACCGTAGGCCTATGTTATAGTCTATAGGTTATAAATCAATATACAGTAGGTCTATGTTATAGTCTATAGGTTATACATCAATACACCGTAGGCCTATGTTATAGTCTATAGGTTATAAATCAATATACAGTAGGCCTATGTTATAGCCTATAGGTTATAAATCAATATACAGTAGGCCTATGTTATAGCCTATAGGTTATACATCAATACACCGTAGGCCTATGTTATAGCCTATAGGTTATAAATCAATACACCGTAGGCTTATGTTATAGTCTATAGGTTATAAATCAATATACAGTAGGTCTATGTTATAGTCTATAGGTAATAAATCAATACACCGTAGGCCTATGTTATAGCCTATACGTTATAAATCAATATACAGTAGGCCTATGTTATAGCCTATAGGTTATAAATCAATATACAGTAGGCCTATGTTATAGCCTATAGGTTATACATCAATACACCGTAGGCCTATGTTATAGTCTATAGGTTATAAATCAATATACAGTAGGTCTATGTTATAGTCTATAGGTTATAAATCAATATACAGTAGGCCTATGTTATAGTCTATAGGTTATAAATCAATATACAGTAGGCCTATGTTATAGTCTATAGGTTATACATCAATATACAGTAGGCCTATGTTATAGTCTATAGGTTATAAATCAATATACAGTAGGTCTATGTTATAGTCTATAGGTTATAAATCAATATACAGTAGGTCTATGTTATAGCATGTAGGTTATAAATCAATATACAGTAGGTCTATGTTATAGCATGTAGGTTATAAATCAATATACAGTAGGTCTATGTTATAGCATGTAGGTTATAAATCAATATACAGTAGGTCAATGTTATAGTCTATAGGTTATAAATCAATATACAGTAGGTCAATGTTATAGTCCATAGGTTATAAATCAATATACAGTAGGTCAATGTTATAGTCTATAGGTTATAAATCAATATACAGTAGGTCTATGTTATAGTCTATAGGTTATAAATCAATATACAGTAGGTCTATGTTATAGTCTATAGGTTATAAATCAATATACAGTAGGTCAATGTTATAGTCTATAGGTTATAAATCAATATACAGTAGGTCAATGTTATAGTCCATAGGTTATAAATCAATATACAGTAGGTCAATGTTATAGTCTATAGGTAATAAATCAATATACAGTAGGTCTATGTTATAGTCTATAGGTTATAAATCAATATACAGTAGGTTTATGTTATAGTCTATAGGTTATAAATCAATATACAGTTGGTCAATGTTATAGTCTATAGGTTATAAATCAATATACAGTAGGTCTATGTTATAGTCTATAGGTTATAAATCAATATACAGTAGGTCAATGTTATAGTCTATAGGTTATAAATCAATATACAGTAGGTCAATGTTATAGCCTATAGGTTATAAATCAATATACAGTAGGTCTATGTTATAGTCTATAGGTTATAAATCAATATACAGTAGGTCAATGTTATAGTCTATAGGTTATAAATCAATATACAGTAGGTTTATGTTATAGTCTATAGGTTATAAATCAATATACAGTAGGTTTATGTTATAGTCTATAGGTTATAAATCAATATACAGTTGGTCAATGTTATAGTCTATAGGTTATAAATTAATATACAGTACGTCAATGTTATAGTCTATAGGTTATAAATCAATATACAGTAGGCCTATGTTATAGTCTATAGGTTATAAATCAATATACAGTAGGTCTATGTTATAGTCTATAGGTTATAAATCAATATACAGTAGGTCAATGTTATAGTCTATAGGTTATAAATCAATATACAGTAGGCCTATGTTATAGTCTATAGGTTATAAATCAATATACAGTAGGTCTATGTTATAGTCTATAGGTTATAAATCAATATACAGTAGGTCAATGTTATAGTCTATAGGTTATAAATCAATATACAGTAGGTCAATGTTATAGTCTATAGGTTATAAATCAATATACAGTAGGTCAATGTTATAGTCTATAGGTTATAAATCAATATACAGTAGGTCAATGTTATAGTCTATAGGTTATAAATCAATATACAGTAGGTCTATGTTATAGTCTATAGGTTATAAATCAATATACAGTAGGTCAATGTTATAGTCTATAGGTTATAAATCAATATACAGTAGGTCTATGTTATAGTCTATAGGTTATAAATCAATATACAGTAGGTCTATGTTATAGTCTATAGGTTATAAATCAATATACAGTAGGTCAATGTTATAGTCTATAGGTTATAAATCAATATACAGTAGGTCAATGTTATAGTCTATAGGTAATAAATCAATATACAGTAGGTCAATGTTATAGTCTATAGGTAATAAATCAATATACAGTAGGTCTATGTTATAGTCTATAGGTAATAAATCAATATACAGTAGGTCTATGTTATAGTCTATAGGTTATAAATCAATATACAGTAGGTCAATGTTATAGTCTATAGGTAATAAATCAATATACAGTAGGTCTATGTTATAGTCTATAGGTAATAAATCAATATACAGTAGGTTTATGTTATAGTCTATAGGTTATAAATCAATATACAGTAGGTCTATGTTATAGTCTGTAGGTTAAAATGTATTTCAGTTCATTCAACATATACATGTTCCAGACCCTTTATCCATTATAAACATCGATCTAAAAGTACTGACAGTATAACAATAATACAATAACTTAAATTGTAGTATCTCATCAGCTGATGTGACCAGTTGGAAGAATACAGTGTAACTCTGACATTGATTGGACATTGGCTCCATCTACTGGATCATTGGCAGTAACTGCCTTACTGTTTATAAGCTTCATAGATCTGTTTACATGGAACTTTATGTACGTATGTGTATATGTATGCATGTATACATGTTATTATGTACACAACTTCTATCTGTACATGTTAGTCAAACGTTCATTCATGATTTTAATACTTTTTTATAAGCATGATATATTATTAGCCACACATTAATTAAGTACACATTTACCAAGCCCTTTTCGTGAGTCTGCATCAATGCAGACTTCACCAAAGGGAATTACCCACAGTTCAAAGCGTTGTGAAGTTTACTGCAGAGACCGTAGGGAAATCCGGAAATTACAAAAGGTAAACAACAGCACGCCACACGGCCACGGGAACAGGCCCCTGGTCTCCAGCTGGTTAAACAAGAGCTTAAATAATGTGGAACCAGGCAGCCGTCTCCTGAGCCTTGGCCATGTGGAAAGCAACACACTTAAAATGAAAATTCCCAAACCAGCAAGTGTCAGCAACATCTTTGTTATTAAACGTCGCCAAGGTAACATGTGATCTGGTGAAGTGCTGTCCCAATCCCATTTATACCTATCTGAGCCCATGTGGCCCCAGACACTCACTCACTTAGCACCTGAGATCAGTTAAGTCTGGGAGTCTTTAGTCCTTAGTCCTCAGGGCTCACTTTGGGATTGGGCCAATGTATTTCAGTCACACCTGTGTGTGACTGCTGGAGGCCAGATACATGGTATGTTCCACATGGAACATACCATGTATCTGGGTCACAGGGGGTGTTACCTTCTCTAGATGTCTAAATGTGTCTAAGTGTTTGTGTTAGCTGAAGTTATCTGACTGGTTTAGAATGTGTTGTCTTGGTTTAATGTAGAAAGTGGCAGCCAAGTCATCATGTCTCAAGTGTAACGTAATTGGGAGATAATTGATTCAATTACCCGTTGGTTGGTCTAGTGGGAGGGGCTTAACAGATAGAAAGAAGCAGCGAGATGGGTAAATTACAACATGTCTCTTCTTGTGTTTGAGAGTAAACTTTACATGTTCTGCAGAGTAAATAATAATACACTTTATTTGATGGACACAATGTGAGTCACTCATGTGCAGAACGGCCACCATCTTATATATATATATATATATATATATATATATATATATATATATATATATATATATATATATATATATATATATATATATATATATATATATATATATAAATAACAAACAGGCAGGCCAAAAGTTTGGACACACCTTCTCATTCAATGCATTTTCTTTATTTCATGACTATTTACATTGTAGATTCTCACTGAAGGCATCAAAACTATGAATGAACACATATGGAATTATGTACTTAACAAAAAAGTGTGAAATAACTGAAAACATGTCTTATATTTTAGATTCTTCAAAGTAGCCACCCTTTTCTTTTTTTGATAACTCTGCAAACCCTTGGTGTTCTCTCAATGAGCTTCATGAGGTAGTCACCTGAAATGGTTTTACCTTCACAGGTGTGCTTTGTCAGGGTTCATTAGTGGAATTATTTCCCTTATTAATAAAAAAGCAAAGGGTGGCTACTTTGAAGAATCTAAAATATAAGACATGTTTTCAGTTATTTCACACTTTTTTGTTAAGTACATAATTCCATATGTGTTCATTCATAGTTTTGATGCCTTCAGTGAGAATCTCCAATGTAAATAGTCATGAAAATAAAAAGGAAACGCATTGAATGAGAAGGTGTGTCCAAACTTTTGGCCTGTACTGTATATATGCCTCATACTGTGCTTCTGACTGGCTAGTAGTCCTTAATAATAATCCCTAGTGGCTAGTAGGGATTGTCTCCTGCCTCACTCAGGAAATCTACACCTCTGCTCATGTCTCCTTCTCTCTGTAGGTCAGCAGCTCGTCCAGGGGAAAGGTGAAGCTGGATGTCTTCAGGAAGGCCGCAGATTTGAGTTTCATGTTAAACTAAAAGGTCTATCTCTGTAGTGATTCATTCATGTGTGTTGGGTTTTCATTGGATGAAAATAATTAAGTGTACAAAAGGTGAAAACAGACCAATCAGAAGGCAGAGTTTGACCACGTCAGTTTATTTACAGAAACACTTTGAACACGATGCAGAATAAGAAGAAAAACTTCAAAAACTACAAAAAAAGATTAAAAACACACTCTCTTTCTCTCTCACTTACACACACACACACACACACACACACACACGCACACACAAACAAACACAAAGACACACAAACATGCGCGCGCACACACACACACACACACACACACACACTGAGCATGCAGTCAGTTAATACAGTACGATATCTTAGTAGAAAAAGTTGATTATTGATAATTGATTCTGCTGAACACGGCGGACGGGAAACAGCTCGACCCTGTTTTTTGATTTTATTTTTACAAACAGAAATTAAAACATGAATGTTTGCTTGTTTATTTATTTGCTTTTCATGAATCTTCTTGTTTTCATTTCTGTTTCTGGAAGAAAACCAATGATGAATAAACCGCCGCAAGCTTCAGACTGATACCAACCATAAAATATATAATATATATTATAATATAATAATAATAATAATAATATATATATAACACTAAATATAACTAAACAGTTTAATAAATTAATAAAAAATCTCAAATGTTGCCGTTTCCTAAAATACCCCAAAAATTGCACAGAGTTTGGTTGGTAACAGAATTCATCCGTAGGTCATATTTCTGGGAATTTTGGGGGTTTAATGACACAGAGGATTGGCAGTTTATTTGCAAAAATTAAGGAAATTATAAATTATTAAATATGTAACATTGTTGATAGGTTTAAAACGGCTTTTCAACCATAAATACTGAAGGCGCCAAATTTACATCAAATAAAACTAAACCGTTAAATCAATGGAAATAATTTGAAATGTTTTCTTAAATACTCGAAAAATTTGGCGTGTAACTATGGTTATGAACCAAACTCTGCGATTTTTGGGGTATTTTGAGAAAACATTTCAAATTATTTACCTGTGGACAACTTAAATTAATGACAATATTTTTAAATGTTTTCTTTAATACTAGCTCACAGGCGAATGTTAGCATAACACAGCTATCTGAAACTTTGATTATTTTATGTGCCTAAAATACCTAAAATACGTTATTACGTTGAATACAAAATAATGAGAAAAATAAGATTTAAAGTGCCCATATTATGAAAAAAAAATCCATATTTTTTCTGAGATATGGGGTGTTAGTTTGTGTCTCTGGTGCTTCATACAAACATTCATAAACTGTAACCGCAGCAAGCTTTTAACCACAAATTAGCATGTTAGCTTGTTGAAAAAGTGCTTATTTTGTTTGTTTGGCTGTTTCCCGTCACGCTGCTCTGTAAAACATCTGTTGGTTGGAATAACAAGTGAAATCTGCTTCAAGACAAATTCTTCAGTTTCAAGCAAAAACACCAAAAATAAAAAGAAATTTGACATCTCAGATATTTTTACTCTCAAAGATTTCCAGCACAAATACATAAAACTTTCAAGTGTCTGCAAAAGGTCAAAGTGGAAACAGCCGTTAGCTCTACAGGCGCCATTTGGGGTCCCGACTGTGTCGACACATTTTGGGCTTTATTCAACCTGGATCCTATGTTCCCATGTTTAACCAGAACCAGCTCGGAAGTTGCTAGCATTAAACCCACCAGACTCCATGTAAATAATCAGGACTTTTAGCGTGTATAGAGTCAGCATATCTCCACCAGACTCCATGTAAATAATCAGGACTTTTAGCATGTATAGAGCCAGCATATCTCCACCAGACTCCATGTAAATAATCAGGACTTTTAGCGTGTATAGAGCCAGCATATCTCCACCAGACTCCATGTAAATAATCAGGACTTTTAGGGTGTATAGAGCCAGCATATCTCCACCAGACTACATGTAAATAATCAGGACTTTTAGTGTGTATAGAGCCAGCATATCTCCACCAGACTCCATGTAAATAATCAGGACTTTTAGCCTGTATAGAGCCAGCATATCTCCACATGTAAATTGGTGAATTAAGGGTTTATTTCAACCAAACCAGAGTGGTGATTGTTGGAACAGTGGAAAGATGAACCAAGACAGCTTTTGATAGTTTTATTTAGTTTCTGTCTACTTTGAATGAAGTGTGTTTTACAGTGATATAAGTCCTGATTATTTACATGGAGTCTGGTGGAGATATGCTGGCTCTATACACGCTAAAAGTCCTGATTATTTACATGGAGTCTGGTGGAGATATGCTGGCTCTATACACACTAAAAATCCTGATTATTTACATGGAGTCTGGTCAAAATATGCTGGCTCTATATACACTAAAATTCCTCATTATTTACATGGAGTCTGGTGGAGATATGCTGGCTCTATACACACTAAAAATCCTGATTATTTACATGGAGTCTGGTGGAGTTTGGTGATGGTGATTTCGGGGCTGTTTCATGTTAAACTAAAAGGATCTTACTCTTTAACTAAAAGGTCTATCTCTGTAGGGATCCATCTCATAATGTTGTCAGACACTTGTGTTTACATTGGATGAAAATAATAAAGTTTACAGAGTTTGAAGAAGGTGAAAACAGACCAATCAGAAGGCAGAGTTTATACATAGGGTCCAGGGTGATAAAAAAAAAGTCCTAATTTCAAAATAGCTGAAAATCTGAACAGAGTCTGGTGGACAGATCTGTTCTCGGAGCTAGACGTGAGCGTTGACCTTTGACCTCTGACCTCTGACCTCTGACCCAGTGTTCAGCCTCCCCAGGTACCTGAGCCGGGACACCAAACGGTGGCGAGATGTCGGTAAATTAAAGGGCAGCGGCGCTGTTTTTTGCGAACACATTCAGCGGTTGCTAAGAGAAACTGTTTCCACATGCTAATAATGCACATCGTTAAGAAAATAACGAAGCTACTAAAACACACAACTGGCTCTCTAAAAGAGGGATCTACACACGGCGAGCACTGCACACGGAGTCCAGCGGTAGAAAGCTTTTAAATATACAAACGCAATATATCGAAGTTAATATCAATGCTAGCTATCGGATCGTACAAAGGTCTACATTCTCCCGACGGTAGAGAGCAGCTCCAAGCCTCGCTGACCAACGCCACGGGCCAGGGGTCCAGAATATCAAAGACGGCAGCGCCAAGGGTGTGTCTGTATGTGTGTGTGTGTGTGTGTGTGTTTATATGTGTGTGTGTGTCTGTGTGTTTGTTTATGTGTGTGTGTGTGTGTGTGTGTGTTTATATGTGTGTGTGTGTCTGTGTGTCTGTGTGTTTGTTTATGTGTGTGTGTGTGTGTGTGTGTGTGTGTGTGGGAGTATGTATGTGTGTGTGTGTGTGTCTATCTGTCTGTCTGTGTGTGTGAGTCTGTGTGTGTGTATCTGTGTGTGAGTGTGTATACGTGTGTTTGTGAGTATGTACGAGTGTATGTGTGTCTGTGTCTGTGCATGTGTCTGTGTGTGTGTGTGTGTATAAGTGTGTGTATAAGTGTGTGTGTGTATATGTCTGTGTATCTGTGTGTATGTGTCTGTCTGTATGTGTGTGTGTGTGTGTGTCTGTCTGTCTGTGTGTGTCTCTGTGTCTGTGTGTATGTGTGTGTATGTGTGTCTGTGTGTGTGTCTCTGTGTGTGTGTGTGTGTGTCTGTCTGTCTGTGTGTGTCTCTGTGTCTGTGTGTATGTGTGTGTATGTGTGTCTGTGTGTGTGTCTCTGTGTGTGTGTGTGTGTGTGTGTGTGTGTGTGTATGTGTGTGTGTGTGTGTGTGTGAGTATGTAAATATGTGTGTGTGTGTGTGTGTGTGTGTGTGTCTGTGTGTCTGTGTGTGTGTGTGAGTATGTATATATGTGTGTGTTTGTGTGTGTGTGTGTGTGTCTGTGTGTCTCTGTGTGTGTGTGAGTATGTATATATGTGTGTGTTTGTGTGTGTGTCTGTGTGTGTGTGTGTGTGTGTCTGTGTGTCTCTGTGTGTGTGTGAGTATGTATATATGTGTGTGTTTGTGTGTGTTTCTGTGTGTGTGTGTGTGTGTAATGCTAAGAGCCGCACAAAACAAAATAGTCAAAACGCAGCAAAAGGGAGAAGACAGGAAACAAAGAGCTGATCCTGCATGCAGAGAACCAGCGGCCAGCGTCTGACCAGACAGGAAACACCAGCACTGGAGAAGGAAGAAATAAACACAACTCCACTCAGGAGTCCTCAAGCGTTTCCTAGAACTCCGTTTTCCCACAAAACCTGAACTCCTCTGGAAGATACGTCACTGAAACTAACCTGTGTGGACACGGCGTGACTGTGAGCGGGCGGGAAACCAAGACGCAGCTTTCATGTCATATTGAATCTGAGTTACTGAATTATTAAAGCTCCTAAAAAACGCAAACAGAGGCTGTGTCTCATTCCTCCTACTGTCCCAAAAAAGTACCCAGATGACCTCCTAAAAACTGTCAAAAAGTCCAGTGTGGAACGATGGACCCTACTTGCAGTAAACGGGCGCCATCTGGACTACAAAGCGGAAAGGGGGAGGACCAGGCAGCTGATTGGACGAAGGCTTAACGTGGGGCTGGCTTCTCCCGAATTACAGACAGAATATGATCTCGTATTTTACTAAAATAGTTCACCGAAACATGTTTCTGAAAACATTTTAAGAGAGAAATAGGCCGTGCATCAGTTCCTGAATCTGTCTTCATTTCAGATCAACAAAGGTCAGTTTAAAAGATTTTACTCAGATTTTGAGAGGCGCCGAGCCGGCCGCTAGCTACTCATTTGCATAAAGGAAAGCGGGCTGAAAAATCACGTTCACATGTGTCGCGTTCGTCGCATTCGTCATTTGCAGTACGTGTTTTAACATAAGTGTTTCTGTTGGGACAATACTATCCACCCACAGTGGGACTACAGCAGTAAGCAGTGGTCAGAGACCATTAGCTGTGGTCAGGGACCATTAGCAGTGGTCAGGGACCATTAGCTGTAATCAGGGACCATTAGCAGTGGTCAGGGACCATTAGCTGTAATCAGGGACCATTAGCTGTGGTCAGGGACCATTAGCTGTGGTCAGGGACCATTAGCTGTAATCAGGGACCATTAGCAGTGGTCAGGGACCATTAGCTGTAATCAGGGACCATTAGCAGTGGTCAGAGACCATTAGCTGTGGTCAGGGACCATTAGCAGTGGTCAGGGACCATTAGCTGTGGTCAAAGACAATTAGCTGTGGTCAGGGACCATTAGCTCTAATCAGAGAGCATTAGCTGTAATCAGGGACCATTAGCTCTAATCAGAGAGCATTAGCTGTAATCAGGGACCATTAGCTGTAATCAGGGACCATTAGCAGTGGTCAGGGACCATTAGCTGTGGTCAGGGACCATTAGCTGTGGTCAAAGACAATTAGCTGTGGTCAGGGACCATTAGCTCTAATCAGAGAGCATTAGCTGTAATCAGGGACCATTAGCTCTAATCAGAGAGCATTAGCTGTAATCAGGGACCATTAGCTCTAATCAGAGAGCATTAGCTGTAATCAGGGACCATTAGCAGTGGTCAGGGACCATTAGCTGTAATCAGGGACCATTAGCAGTGGTCAGGGACCATTAGCAGTGGTCAGGGACCATTAGCTCTAATCAGAGAGCATTAGCTGTAATCATGGACAATTAGCAGTGGTCAAGGGACCATTAGCAGTGGTCAGGGACCATTAGCTCTAATCAGAGAGCATTAGCTGTAATCAGGAACCATTAGCTGTAATCAGGGACCCTTAGCAGTGGTCAGGGACCATTAGCTGTAATCAGGGACCATTAGCTGTAATCAGGAACCATTAGCTGTAATCAGGAACCATTAGCTGTAATCAGGGACCATTAGCAGTGGTCAGGAACCATTAGCTGTAATCAGGGACCATTAGCAGTGGTCAGGGACCCTTAGCAGTGGTCAGGGACCATTAGCTCTAATCAGAGAGCATTAGCTGTAATCAGGAACCATTAGCTGTAATCAGGGACCCTTAGCAGTGGTCAGGGACCATTAGCTGTAATCAGGGACCATTAGCTGTAATCAGGAACCATTAGCTGTAATCAGGAACCATTAGCTGTAATCAGGGACCATTAGCAGTGGTCAGGAACCATTAGCTGTGGTCAGGGACCATTAGCTGTAATCAGGGACCATTAGCTGTAATCAGGAACCATTAGCTGTAATCAGGGACCATTAGCAGTGGTCAGGAACCATTAGCTGTGGTCAGGGACCATTAGCTGTAATCAGGGACCATTAGCAGTGGTCAGGGACCATTAGCTGTAATCAGAGACCATTAGCAGTGGTCAGGGACCATTAGCTGTAAATCAGGGACCATTAGCAGTGGTCAGGGACCATTAGCTGTAATCAGAGACCATTAGCAGTGGTCAGGGACCATTAGCTGTAATCAGGGACCATTAGCTGTGGTCAAAGACAATAAGCAGTGGTCAGGGACCATAAGCAGTGGTCAGGGACCATTAGCTGTAATCAGGGACCATTAGCAGTGGTCAGGAACCATTAGCAGTGGTCACGGAACATTAGCAGTGGTCAGGGACCATTAGCAGTGGTCAGGAACCATTAGCAGTGGTCAGGGACTGTTAGCTGTAATCAGGGAACATTAGCAGTGGTCAGGAACCATTAGCAGTGGTCAGGGACCATTAGCTGTAATCAGGGACCATTAGCTGTAATCAGGGACCATTAGCTGTAATCAGGGACCATTAGCAGTGGTCAGGGACCATCAGCAGTGGTCAGGGACCATTAGCAGTGGTCAGGGACCATTAGCTGTAATCAGGGTCCATTAGCAGTGGTCAGGGACCATTAGCAGTGGTCAGGAACCATTAGCAGTGGTCAGGAACCATTAGCTGTAATCAGGGTCCATTAGCTGTAATCAGGGACCATTAGCAGTGGTCAGGGACAATTAGCAGTGGTCAGGAACCATTAGCAGTGGTCAAGAACCATTAGCAGTGGTCAGGAACCATTAGCTGTAATCAGGGTCCATTAGCTGTAATCAGGGACCAATAGCAGTGGTCAGGGACCATTAGCAGTGGTCAGGGACCATTAGCTGTGGTCAGGGACCATTAGCTGTAATCAGGGACCATTAGCTGTAATCAGGGTCCATTAGCTGTAATCAGGGACCATTAGCAGTGGTCAGGAACCATTAGCTGTGGTCAGGGTCCATTAGCTGTAATCAGGGACCATTAGCAGTGGTCAGGGACCATTAGCTGTGGTCAGGGACCATTAGCAGTGGTCAGGGACTATTAGCTGTGGTCAGGGACCATTGGCAGTGGTCAGGGACCATTAGCAGTGGTCAGGAACCATTAGCAGTGGTCAGGGACCATTACCAGTGGTCAGGGACCATTAGCTGTGGTCAGGGACCATTAGCAGTGGTCAGAAACCATTAGCAGTGGTCAGGAACCATTAGCTGTGGTCAGGGACCATTAGCAGTGGTCAGGAACCATTAGCTGTGGTCAGGGACCATTAGCTGTAATCAGGGAACATTAGCAGTAATCAGGGACCATTAGCAGTGGTCAGGGACCATTAGCTGTAATCAGGGACCATTAGCAGTGGTCAGGGACCATTAGCTGTAATCAGGGACCATTAGCAGTGGTCAGGGACCATTAGCAGTGGTCAGGGACCATTAGCTGTAATCAGGGACCATTAGCAGTGGTCAGGGACCATTAGCTGTAATCAGGGACCATTAGCTGTAATCAGGGACCATTAGCAGTGGTCAGGGACCATTAGCTGTGGTCAGGGACCATTAGCTTCAATCAGGGAACATTAGCTGTAATCAGGGACCATTAGCAGTGGTCAGGGACCATTAGCAGTGGTCAGGGACCATTAGCTGTGGTCAGGGACCATCAGCAGTGGTCAGGGACCATCAGCAGTGGTCAGGGACCATTAGCTGTAATCAGGGACCATTAGCAGTGGTCAGGGACCATAAGCTGTAATCAGGGACCATTAGCAGTGGTCAGGGACCATTAGCAGTGGTCAGGGACCATTAGCTGTGGTCAGGGACCATTAGCAGTAATCAGGGACCATTAGCAGTGGTCAGGGACCATTAGCAGTGGTCAGGGACCATTAGCTGTGGTCAGGGACCATTAGCAGTGGTCAGGGACCATTAGCTGTAATCAGGGACCATTAGCAGTGGTCAGGGACCATTAGCTGTAATCAGGGACCATTAGCAGTGGTCAGGGACCATTAGCTGTAATCAGGGACCATTAGCAGTGGTCAGGGACCATTAGCAGTGGTCAGGGACCATTAGCAGTGGTCAGGGACCATTAGCTGTAATCAGGGACCATCAGCAGTGGTCAGGGACCAATAGCAGTGGTCA
>JABUOV010000279.1:22500-27500 GCA_025617405.1 Perca schrenkii
GGCGGTTGTCACGGTGACAACACCAGTCAGATGTGAAGGAAGCGTCGGCAAAGTCAAAGTTACCAAAATAACAAAAAACTGGTGGTAAGAGGTTTCCACACGTCTGTAGAATCTGTGCATCTGATTGGCTGATCACAAAGGGGGCGTGGCCGAAGTCCAAGGGGAGCTGAGAAGAAGAAGCTGATTGGTTGATGGTGCACTTCGTTGCTGTCTGGCCTCGCCCCTCGTCTCCAAAAACTCAACACTTCCTGTCTGATGTCACACACCTGGCCTGCTGTCAATCAATTAGTTGTCAAGGCGACGGTAGCCCGATCAAAGACCCGCCCACTCTGGAAGTCAGCTGCACGGACAGAGAAGAAGGAGAAGAAGAAACGTCACGAATAAAATAATCCTGTCCCAGTATGAGAGTGAACATGAAACAGCCCCAAAATCACCATCACCAAACCCACCAGACTCCATGTAAATAATCAGGACTTTTATCATCGTAAAACACACTTCATTCAAAGTGGACAGAAACTAAATAAAACTACCAAAAGCCGTCTTCAGTGTTGCCACAGTTACTTTGAAAAAGTAACTTAGTAACTTTACAGATTACTTGATTTTAAAAGTAGTTTAGTTACTTTACAGATTACTTGATTTTAAAAGTAGTTTAGTTACTTTACAGATTACTTGATTTTAAAAGTAACGAAGTTAGATTACTAAGTTACTTTATTAGTTACATTCAGCAGCTGCCGACAACCCCCCCACAGCCTCAACATAACCATGACAACAGGTTTACTGTGAGGCAGCTCAGCGTGGCCAGTAGTAGATCTGGTTTATTATGGCACCAAAGAGAGCCAGTCAGCCGTGTTTAAGGGCAGCATTTCCTCTACAACATAGGCCTACTGCCAGACCAACTTCTTCAACTCTCCACTTACTGGTTTTGCACCGAAGTCCATCTTTAGTTGTTTGGGTGGGGCGGGGCCTACTCTCTGCTTTGCTCCACCTGCTGGGACTTGCTCTGTAGGTTTGACTGCAGCGCTGAGACTCCAAATGGTTCTTCAAAGTTGACGTAGTGTTTTTGTAGCTAGATAGCACTCGCCACCAGCACAGTGTACGGACCTTAAAAGTGCCGTCTTTAGCTGACACAAACTCTAAATAGTGACTGTATTTCCAGCTAGAAAGCGTGCATCTCTCTCGTCCCTCCATTGTTGTTTACATTTGTGTCGCTGCGTGGTAACGTCAACTGTCCTCATGCTGAAAACGTGACTTGTCGCATACGTGACTTCACTCCCTGAGACGCAAGAAGAGATCAAAAATATATATTTTTACTAAGGAAAATGACAAATAGTAACGCACAGTGTCTTGGATAAGTAACTTTAATCTGATTACTGGTTTGGAAATAGTAACGCGTTTGATTACTCGTTACTGAAAAACGTGCTCAGATTAGAGTAACGCGTTACTAGTAACGCGTTACGTGGCATCACTGGCCGTCTTGGTTCATCTTTCCAGTGTTCCAACAATCACCACTCTGGTTTGGTTGAAATAAACCCTTAATTCACCCATTTACATGTGGAGATATGCTGGATCTATACACGCTAAAAGTCCTGATTATTTACATGGAGTCTGGTGGAGATATGCTGGCTCTATACACGCTAAAAGTCCTGATTATTTACATGGAGTCTGGTGGAGATATGCTGGCTCTATACACGCTAAAAGTCCTGATTATTTACATGGAGTCTGGTGGAGATATGCTGGCTCTATACACGCTAAAAGTCCTGATTATTTACATGGAGTCTGGTGGAGATATGCTGGCTCTATACACGCTAAAAGTCCTGATTATTTACATGGAGTCTGGTGGAGATATGCTGGCTCTATACACGCTGAAAAGTCCTGATTATTTACATGGAGTGTGGTGGAGATATGCTGGCTCTATACACGCTAAAAGTCCTGATTATTTACATGGAGTCTGGTGGAGATATGCTGGCTCTATACACGCTAAAAGTCCTGATTATTTACATGGAGTCTGGTGGAGATATGCTGGCTCTATACACGCTAAAAGTCCTGATTATTTACATGGAGTGTGGTGGAGATATGCTGGCTCTATACACGCTAAAAGTCCTGATTATTTACATGGAGTCTGGTGGGTTTGGTGCCAGTGAAATAAAAATATTTCTGGATGGATTGTAATGTGGGGAGAAAGTCTCCGCCGTGTTCTCCTACTTGCTGAGCGTGGAGGCGGCGCCTGAGCGGTGGAAGTGGACGATCTGCCACTTCCCGTCGCGGCGATGCCAGACCCTGGTCTCCTCTGATTGGGCGGTGCGAGGCGTCCCGTTGGCGTCGATGTACTGAGTCACTCTGATGTAAGCGATGCACGCTGCCTCCTCCCCCACCAGGTGGATGTGGGGGTTCAGGATGGTGGTGTGGACCGGTTTACTGTTCTTAGACCACACTGACACACAGACAGGTTAGAGAGAGAGACAGGTTAGAGAGAGAGACAGGTTAGAGAGAGAGACAGACAGGTTAGAGAGAGAGACAGTTTGAAGAGACAGACAGGTTAGAGAGAGAGACAGGTTGGAGAAAGATAGGGAGACAGGTTAGAGAGAAATTTAGACAGACAGACAGACAGGCAGGAGAGGCGTGCCCTGACAGTACCTAGGTAAGGACTACTAGCCAGTCAGGAGCAGAGTATGAGGGCCCTGACAGTAGCTAGGTAAGGACTACTAGCCAGTCAGAAGCAGAGTATGAGGGCCCTGACAGTAGCTAGGTAAGGACTACTAGCCAGTCAGAAGCAGAGTATGAGGGTCCCTGACAGTAGCTAGGTAAGGACTACTAGCCAGTCAGAAGCAGAGTATGAGGGTCCTGACAGTATCTAGGTAAGGACTACTAGCCAGTCAGAAGCAGAGTATGAGGGCCCTGACAGTAGCTAGGTAAGGACTACTAGCCAGTCAGAAGCAGAGTATGAGGGTCCTGACAGTAGCTAGGTAAGGACTACTAGCCAGTCAGAAGCAGAGTATGAGGGTCCTGACAGTATCTAGGTAAGGACTACTAGCCAGTCAGAAGCAGAGTATGAGGGCCCTGACAGTAGCTAGGTAAGGACTACTAGCCAGTCAGAAGCAGAGTATGAGGGTCCTGACAGTATCTAGGTAAGGACTACTAGCCAGTCAGAAGCAGAGTATGAGGGCCCTGACAGTAGCTAGGTAAGGACTACTAGCCAGTCAGAAGCAGAGTATGAGGGCCCTGACAGTACCTAGGTAAGGACTACTAGCCAGTCAGGAGCAGAGTATGAGGGCCCTGACAGTACCTAGGTAAGGACTACTAGCCAGTCAGAAGCAGAGTATGACAGTACCTAGGTAAGGACTACTAGCCAATCAGAAGCAGAGTATGAGGGCCCTGACAGTACCTAGGTAAGGACTACTAGCCAGTCAGAAGCAGAGTATGACAGTAACTAGGTAAGTGTTTTCTCGATGCGAAAAGCATAATTTGAGCACTTTATAATCTGTTCTTCTACTTCAGCAGGTTTCATCGCAGCTCTTATACGTTGATATATATATATATATATATATATATTTATATATTTATAAATATATATATATATATATTTATAAATATATATATATATATATATATATATATATATATTTATATATATATATATATATATATATATATTTATAAATATATATATATATATATATATATATATATATATATATATTTATAAAAATATATATATATATATATATATATATATATATTTATATATATATTTATATATATATTTATAAATATATATATATATATATTTATAAATATATATATATATATATATATATATATATATATATATTTATAAATATATATATATATAAAATGATGAGTCATGAATATTATTGTAATGATCAGTCATAAATCACAATGAGACGGTCAATAATGCAGGAAATGTGGTTCAGCTCACAGTTTTCAAAATAAAAGCGGTGGAAGTCGAGGCCTTCGACCAGGTTCCCCAACGCCTCGGGTTCGAACGCCGTCACAGCCGGGTCGCACATCTTACTGGAGGAGAGACAGACAGGGTTACTGAGAGACAGACAGGTTACTGAGAGACAGACAGGTTACTGAGAGACAGACAGGTTTACTTAGAGACAGACAGGTTACTGAGAGACAGAAAGGTTACAGGTTAGTGATAGACAGACAGGTTACTGAGAGACAGACAGGTTACAGAGAGACAGACAGGTTATTGAGAGACAGACAGGTTATTGAGAGACAGACAGGTTACTGAGAGACAGACAGGTTTACTTAGAGACAGACAGGTTTACAGAGAGACAGACAGGTTACTGAGAGACAGACAGGTTACTGAGAGACAGACAGGTTACTGAGAGACAGACAGGTTACAGGTTACTGATAGACAGACAGGTTTACAGAGAGACAGACAGGTTACAGAGAGACAGACAGGTTATTGAGAGACAGACAGGTTACTGAGAGACAGACAGGTTTACTTAGAGACAGACAGGTTACTGAGAGACAGAAAGGTTACAGGTTAGTGATAGACAGACAGGTTACTGAGAGACAGACAGGTTACTGAGAGACAGACAGGTTACAGAGAGACAGACAGGTTATTGAGAGACAGACAGGTTATTGAGAGACAGACAGGTTACTGAGAGACAGACAGGTTTACTTAGAGACAGACAGGTTTACAGAGAGACAGACAGGTTACTGAGAGACAGACAGGTTACTGAGAGACAGACAGGTTACAGGTTACTGATAGACAGACAGGTTTACAGAGAGACAGACAGGTTACAGAGAGACAGACAGGTTACTGAGAGACAGACAGTTTATTGAGAGACAGACAGGTTACTGAGAGACAGACAGGTTTACTTAGAGACAGACAGGTTTACAGAGAGACAGACAGGTTACTGAGAGACAGACAGGTTACAGGTTACTGATAGACAGACAGGTTTACAGAGAGACAGACAGGTTACAGAGAGACAGACAGGTTTACAGAGAGACAGACAGGTTACAGA
>JABUOV010000279.1:32500-47500 GCA_025617405.1 Perca schrenkii
AAGTGCCAAAACATTGTAAAAAGTGCCCAAAACATCGTAAAAAGTATCCAAAACATTGTAAAAACTGCCCAAAGCTTCAGAAAACGTGGCAAAACATTGAGCAAAGCATTGAAAAAAAAGCACATAAACCGCCAGAAAAGGTGTCAATAAAAAAAGCAACAAAGATGTTTTGGGAAAAGCGACAAAAACTAGGTGGGCCGGAATTTATTGTGAACCTAAATTGGAATGTGGGCCCTCGAGCCTTGATGTTGGTCAGAGGGTATCAGAGGGTATCAGAGGGTATCAGAGGTCATAGATGATGGACCAATCACTGGGCTGTGCTCCTATAGGCAGCTTGGTGTTGATATGGACACACCTCTGGCTGGAAGGCCCACAGCTCATTTAAAGCTTGCTAGTCAGAGGACTGTCTCTCCAAGCACAGAGAAGATGGTCTGGGGCGCCCGGTTAGCTCAGGTGGTAGAGCGTGCGCCCTTAGGTAGAGGTTTACTCCTCAACGCAGCGCCCGCGGGTTCGACTCTGACCTGCGGATGTCATTCCCCCCTCTCTCTTCAGCTGTCCTGTCTAAATAAAGACCTAAAAATGCCCCAAAAATAATCTTAAACAATTCCGATAACCAACGAGACTCCGGCGGGCTAGTCCCAGTCGATCAACATTTACAGACTTGGTCCAAAGACTTTAAACACTTATCAAACACCATTAGTAGCTCAGCTCCATTTGTAGTAATAATAAAAATAATAATAGTAATAAATAAATAATAATAATAATTTGTTAATAATGATAATAATATTTAAATAATATTTAAATAATAATAATTAAATAACATATTATAATCAAAATAATAATATTATTAATATTATTAATATTAATAAGAATAATAAAGTATAAAGTTGGTTACCTTGACTCCGTCGGCCTTCTTGTTTCCACTCTTTCCTCCTGAACAAGGGATGACAACAAAGAGAAAGAGAAGCAGCAGAGTGAGGAAGAAAGGAACAAAGGCAGAGAAGA
This sequence comes from Perca schrenkii, assembly GCA_025617405.1. Taxonomy (NCBI): domain Eukaryota; kingdom Metazoa; phylum Chordata; class Actinopteri; order Perciformes; family Percidae; genus Perca; species Perca schrenkii. Next base: position 33,506 of record JABUOV010000279.1, read on the forward strand.
GGAGAGGCAGCATCGTACCGACAACCCCCGGCTGCTGCTGCTGCCTACGTGCCCCTCAGCAATCTCACAGGAAACACTTCAAAATGAAAGACTAATCCAGGAATTAAAAAGTTTTAAAGTCTCACTAAATCCTGAAAAAGATTCCTGAGCTGCCGAGAGTCGAGTTCTTCGTAACCCTCCGAAATCTGACAGGAAACACTTCAAAATAAAAGTCTAATGGCGGAATAAAAACCACCAAATAGTGAAGGAATGCAGAGAGACAGCCGAGGCCACGTTTAGTTTCCAGATGAGATAGTTAGAGAGCAGACACACATTCCTGTCTGTTGACCCTCAACAGGTTAATACTAATACTAAGAAAACTAATAATAATACTAATAAACTGATTAATTAATCTACATCTACGTGTTACAAGAGTTCAGCTCGTAAAGAAGGAGACATTTAATTATGTTGCTCTACTCTACTAACTCTCTCTCTGTCTGTCGGTGGTTTCCCTGCTGCTATCTATAGAGCTGACAGCTGCACACACACACACACACACACACACACGAGACACACACACACACACACACACACACAGACACACACACACACACACACACACACACACACACACACACACACACACACACACACACACACACACACACACACACACACACACAGACACACACACAGAGACACACAGACACACACACACACACACACACACACACACACACACACACACAGACACACAGACACACACACACACACACACACACACAGACACACAGAGACACACACACACACACACACACACACAGACACAGAGACACACACACACACACACACACACACACACACACACACACACACACACACACACACACACAGAGACACACAGAGACACACACACACACACACACACACACACACACAGACACACACACACACACAGAGACACACAGACACACACACACACACACACACACACACACACACACACACACACACACACACACACACACAGACACACACACACACACACACACACACACACACACACACACAGAGACACACACACACACACACACACACAGAGACACACAGAGACACACACACACACACACACACACACAGACACACACACACACACACACAGCTACCCCCCCAGTGCTAACCTGATAACAGTGTGTAAGCCAGCAGCTGATTGGCTGCTCACTAACGGCTTTAAAGATCTTACCGGAGAAATTCCTGGTGGCCAACATGGTGGTCAGGATGGCTCCCTGCAGGAAAGGAAAGGAGGAAGAAAGGAAAGGAGGAAGAAAGGAAAGGAGGAAGAAAGGAAATGAGAAGCAAGGAAACAAGAAGGAAGGAAACGAGGAGGGAAGGAAACAAGAAGGAAGGAAGGAAACGAGAAGGAAGGAAACAAGGAAGGAAAGAAACAAGAAGCAAGGAAACAAGGAAGGAAAGGAGGAAGGAAGGAAACGAGAAGCAAGGAAAAAAGAAGGAAGGAAAGGAGGAAGGAAGGAAACAAGGAAGGAAGGAAAGGAGGAAGGAAGGAAAGAAGGAAGGAGAGGAGATGTTAGAGCAGCACAGTTACAGTTGAATAACTAAAGCTTGGAGAGGAGTCCGGTCCCATTTCTGAGATAATTTGCTGAAATTAAACATTATCAAATCTCATCATTATTAAAATGCTTAACCTGGGGGGGGGGGGTCTGACAGACAGCCCACTTCTTATCTGTAAATATCAGACCCCCCTATAGTGGACCGAACCATCTGGACCTCACAGAGCACATTCCTGTTGTTACGGGGGCCTTTAAAGGTGCAACATGTAAAACTAGTGGACCTGTAATTTGTGTCTGACCTATAACTACTGTCACCACCTTTCATATATTAATGTTTCATTTACATCTATATTAACATTCCTGTGGTTGCAGGGGCCTCTAAGCTCAGTCCCTCCATCTGTTTTCTTTCGCTCTTTCTCTGGGAAATTAAGCTGCCTTTAAAGGTCCCATGGCATGAAAATTTCCCTTTAGGAGGTTTTTTTAACATTAATATGAGTTCCCCCAGCCTGCCTATGGCCCCCCAGTGACTAGAAATGGTGATAGGTGTAAACCGAGCCCTGGGTATCCTGCTCTGCCTTTGAGAAAAGGAAAGCTCAGATGGGCCAATCAGGAATCTTCTCCTTATGAGGTCATAAGGAGAAGATTCCAGATCAGTCTTGGCCTGGTCTTCCAGATCAGATCTGGGTCTTGACCCCCAGGCCTACCAGCCTCACTCCTAACCCCAACTAAGGGCCTCCAGGCCTGGGTCTGGACCTCCAGGCCTACCAGACTCCCTCCTAACCCCAACTAAGGGCCTCCAGGCCTGGGTCTGGGCCTCCAGGCCTACCAGCCTCCCTCCTAATCCCAACTAAGGGCCTCCAGGCCTGGGTCTGGGCCTCCAGGCCTACCAGCCTCCCTCCTAACCCCAACTAAGGGCCTCCAGGCCTGGGTCTGGGCCTCCAGGCCTACCAGCCTCCCTCCTAACCCCAACTAAGGGCCTCCAGGCCTGGGTCTGGGCCTCCAGGCCTACCAGCCTCCCTCCTAACCCCAACTAAGGGCCTCCAGGGCTGGGTATTGACCTCCAGGTTAGCCGTCGTTCACTCAAAAAACTGAATCAGGGGGTTGTGCACTTTAAATAGTTGTTTAATGTTCAGTTTACTTAAAATAAATGTATTTGTTAGGTTAAAATGTTAATTTCAAATAAAGTCAATGTAATTGTGTCTATTGTTACCTGTAAAAAATATGAATGTGTTGATAAATCCCAAAAATATTTAATTTAAAGTCCATGTTGCAAGTTTACTTTTCCAACGAATTTGTGGTAATTGCTTGTTGGTAATAAACATTTAAACTGTTATTCATGTATTTGATGTTGTTAGGTATCACAAAACAGAATATAACACGAAAAAGTAGGTACTATTTTACAGCGGTTTGTCTTTCCCCCACAATGCATTGCATGACGTCACGTTGGGGAGACGACAGGGGAAAGCCCCGTCTCGGTTCACTGTCCCGGTCACGGTTTCTGCCGCTGATCTGGCAAAATATGGCTTTTGGTCTCGACCGAGTCAATGTGTCTTTATTATGTGTATAATAATATTGGGGGGGGGGAAGTGAAAGGCAGCTTGGACGGGGATGCTATTCGGCTTTTCACAAGTTTAAACAGCTAGCTGACGATACGCCGATGTTTGCTAACGTTAGCGCAACAGCGTTAGCTTAGACTGCTAGTTAAATACCGGTATTACAACTGCCTTCGGAGCTGCGTCCACGTTGTCAACACAAGACATGTGGCGTTAGTGCTCCTTTTGTATCATACTTTTATTGAATGAAATATTAAGCTTCGCTCCTACGAAATAGGTGTTTTTTGGTAACATTACACACAAAGCTAACTGGCTATAGTTAGCCTGTACGTATGCTAGCGGGATTAGTAACGTTGCCAATGTTGACAACGTAGACGCAGATATAGGAAACTCCGAAGGCAGTTAATATTTACCTAGCCGGCTATACTAACGCTGTTGCGCTAACGTTAGCGAAGCGTCGGCGTAGCGTTAGCTAGCTGTCTAAACTTGTGAAAAGCTGAACAGCATCCCCGTCCAAGTAATAAATAAACACCAGGCAAATATGTTGTTACTGGAGCTAGTAGCCTACCATCAAAACGTGAGATATCTAATCATGATATCAATCATATCTATGTGTTTACAACCATCGGGGGATTTCACAGGTGGGACTGGCAAGGTAGCACATAGCTAGCATAGCATGATGCCTTGTATTTTCTAGATCTAGATAAGTTTACCGGTACTTATCTGAACTAACGACATGATCACTGTCACTAGATATAAATAAAACATTGACTTTCACTTGGTGCTATTCACGGACAGTAAAAACCCTCTTCCTCATCCCAGTCAGTCACCATAGTTACAGTACCAGGCTGATACACGTCTCCCCAACGTGACGTCATCACCGAATTGCGGGAAAAAAAACACTAATACCAAAAACCTGACAAAAACTGTCCTTTAACACTATTTGGAGACATTTTTAACAATGATATACATATATTGAGTGCTATATGTACCTATTAATCAACAGTGGTGGTTAACTTGCAACATGGGCTTTAAGTGAATTAGCATTGCAATACTTGTTACGTCCTGAAGACGGCAGTACAAAACACCAGCTACCATTTAAACCAAAACAGGAGAAGAAGACTGAGATGCTTCAGACTGCGCGTGCGTTTAGTTTTGAATTTCTGACCGGATCACGCCTGACCCTCCTTCGGTTAATTTCGGTAATTCTGTCAGAAAAAAAGTTCCAGTTGGTGTTTGGTATCTGATATGGAAAAGGTAGGAGGACATTTTCTTTCACTCGAACCTGTTTTGTAATATTTTCATGTTGAGCATGATTGTACTTTGTGTTTGTGATGCAAACTGCTGTAAAAGCAGGTGGGTCTTCGACATTTCATTTTTCATTTCATTTTTTATTTATTAAACAGGAAAAGATTAAAGACAATCGGGCCTGACTCAGTGTAAAACTGATTTTCAGCAGGTTCCTGCTCTGCAGAACATAAACACCACATACACAACAGAAACTCCTCGACAGAAACAGTCACAAACACACAGACCAGGAGAATGAGCAACAGGGCAAAACCATAAAGCTGACTTAATGGTCGCAGGTAAATCTCTCCATTAAATAGCGAGAAAATATTAATTTAAATGATGTTATTGACGTTAAAGTTCTGATGTGCTGTGGAATGTCACTCCAGACTTTAGTGAGCACATAGAAAAAAGATCTCTGTCCATAACAGTTTCTAAAAGCCGACATGTTTGCTATAAAACTTAGCTAGCTAGCTAACGTTAGCTGTATGACCATAGACTATATGTATGACCCATGTCGGTTGGCTGTTTATCCAGCAGGGCACCGCTTAGCTATATCATCATCATCAAACTTTTATTACAGACTCAAGGTCCAAATCACCCACAACAATACATAAATACATATCCATAAAACACATGCATACACACCTACCTACACATGTAATAAATATAAAAACAAACAATTTAAAAAGACAATTATTGTTCTACCAGGAGACAATTATACCAGTGTTTCCACATACGGGATTGGTAGCGTGTAGTGCTTAGACATATGTCAGTTAAGCCCATTATTATTTCATTTTGTGACCCATTAAGCCGACACATAAATTTAAACATTAGGTTTCTTAAAACAGCATGAAAGGTATTCACTCTTGCAACCACAAACATCTCACTTGCACTACACCATCTTGCTCTTGTGAGTAATATTCTCATTGCGTCATTATATGCTACTTTCAATTTTAAAAGACTTGCCTTTTTATAGTTTGACCACAAGTGCGCAGTATACAACGGTGTGCAATATGCTTTGAACAGAGATATCTTTACACCAGCCGTACATGCCCTAAATTTACGTAAGAGACTATTGGCTTGTGCATACATCATGCGACATTGCCTGTAAATATCTTCATCATCTGTCATTTTATCAGTGATAAAATGACCAAGATATTTCACCTTATCACAGACACTAAGCGTATTATTAGCCAATTTAAAATCAGGGAAATTCAAACCTTTATCATCTTTAGTTCTACTGATCATGACAACACTCTTATTGGCGTTATATTTAATATCATGTTCCACACCATATACTGAACAGATTGTAAGAAGCTGATGTAATCCAGCACTACTTGGGCTAAAAATCACAAGGTCGTCAGCATACATAATGTGGTTCACTACTGAATTACCAATCATGCACCCAGTATTACAGGCTCTCAACTGCCTGGACAGATCATCCATATAAAGATTAAAAAGAGCCGGTGACAAAATACCCCCTTGTCTGACTACATTACCAACCCCAAAAAAATCTGACACCCTATTGCCCCACTTCACTTGCATAGTCTGGTGAGAATACCAGTAAGCTAAAATTCTCACAATATACTTGGGCAACCCTCTTTGCCTTAATTTGTTAAATAATTTATCATGATTTATGCGGTCAAATGCTTTAAAAGCATCAATAAAACACATAAGAACTGATGAGTTTTTATCTCTATATTTGTTCACAATTTCCTTTAGAGCATATATACACAAGTCAGTGCCATGTTTAGCTTTAAACCCGAACTGGTTATCTGTGGTGTTAATAAATTCATTTAATCTGTCCACAAAATATTTTCTAGTACCTTTGATAATGTGCTCGTTAAAGCTATAGGCCTATAGTTATCTAAACTGCCGATCTTCCCAGCTTTGTCCTTAATAACTGGAACTAAAAGAACAGCCAACATTAAGTCTGGCAATACACCATGCATCATAAAAACAGTAAAGCAAATGGCGAGCAAGGGAACTATTCTTATACTGGCATTTTTAAGATGCTCAGCAGAAATACCATCCAATCTACTAGCTTTGTTATTAGAAAGCTTCTGTATGGCTTGTTGTATAGCTAACGTGTGTAGTGTTTCTAAACTTGAATTTAGTGCTGGTGGCCCAATGTAATTAGCTCAGGTTAGCGGTTAGCTCCGGTCAGCTCGAGTGAGGGAGAGGGAGAACAACCAGACAAATGACGTTCAGGGTCGTATCCACAGTGGTGTGGTCACGGAGCTTTTGTGGTTTATTAGAACAGATATTCCTGCAGGCCACAACACCACAAGCAGCATGATGCTGCTACCAACGTTAGCCTTTGAGCCTGAAGTGAATGTTGTGGCTGTGTCATGCTCACTGCGTGATAAACTTTCTGCATTTAGCTAATACAGATAAACAATAGAGAAGGTTCCCATTTGTGGACCTGAGGTATGGTTAGCTGCAACACTGCATGTTACTCATGTTTAATTTCAAAGCAGTTGGGCAGGACCCATCCACTTATTTGTGGTGAATTTCAAAGTTTACTTTGCACATGTATTTAGAGTATAAAATATATAACAACCCCCCCCTCAGCCAAATCATTAGTTATTTGTTCATTGTGTCTTAATCAGGGTGAGTGTGTGAAAGTCATGCTAAGGAATGATGTAAAAGCAAGCTTTGAGGACATTTTTGTCATATTGTAGCTCAGCAACACTATGTAACTACAGCTCACGCTACTCTCCACTCCCCCTGCTGGTTGTCTCATTATAACTACAGCTCGCGCTACCCTCCACTCCCCCTACTGGTTGTCTCATTATAACTACAGCTCGCGCTACCCTCCACTCCCCCTACTGGTTGTCTCATTATAACTACAGCTCGCGCTACTCTCCACTCCCCCTACTGGTTGTCTCATTATAACTACAGCTCGCGCTACTCTCCACTCCCCCTACTGGTTGTCTCATTATAACTACAGCTCGCGCTACTCTCCACTCCCCCTACTGGTTGTCTCATTATAACTACAGCTCGCGCTACTCTCCACTCCCCCTACTGGTTGTCTCATTATAACTACAGCTCGCGCTACTCTCCACTCCCCCTACTGGTTGTCTCATTATAACTACAGCTCGCGCTACTCTCCACTCCCCCTACTGGTTGTCTCATTATAACTACAGCTCGCGCTACTCTCCACTCGCCCTACTGGTTGTCTCATTAGAACTACAGCTAATGCTACCCTCCACTCCCCCTACTGGTTGTCTCATTATAACTACAGCTCGCGCTACTCTCCACTCCCCCTGCTGGTTGTCTCATAACTACAGCTCGCGCTACTCTCCACTCCTCCTACTGGTTGTCTCATTATAACTACAGCTGGCGCTACTCTCCACTCCCCCTGCTGGTTGTCTCATAACTACAGCTCGCGCTACTCTCCACTCCCCCTGCTGGTTGTCTCATTAGAACTACAGCTCGCGCTACTCTCCACTCCCCCTACTGGTTGTCTCATTAGAACTACAACTCGCGCTACTCTCCACTCCCCTTACTGGTTGTCTCATTATAACTACAGCTGGCGCTGCTCTCCACTCCCCCTACTGGTTGTCTCATTATAACTACAGCTGGCGCTGCTCTCCACTCCCCCTACTGGTTGTCTCATTATAACTACAGCTCGCGCTGCTCTCCACTCCCCCTACTGGTTGTCTCATTATAACTACAGCTGGCGCTGCTCTCCACTCCCCCTACTGGTTGTCTCATTATAACTACAGCTCGCGCTGCTCTCCACTCCCCCTACTGGTTGTCTCATTATAACTACAGCTGGCGCTGCTCTCCACTCCCCCTACTGGTTGTCTCATTATAACTACAGCTCGCGCTGCTCTCCACTCCCCCTACTGGTTGTCTCATTATAACTACAGCTCGCGCTGCTCTCCACTCCCCCTACTGGTTGTCTCATTAGAACTACAGCTCGCGCTACTCTCCACTCCCCCTACTGGTTGTCTCATTAGAACTGCTGCTCGCGCTACTCTCCACTCCCCCTACTGGTTGTCTCATTAGAACTGCTGCTCGCGCTACTCTCCACTCCCCCTACTGGTTGTCTCATTAGAACTGCTGCTCGCGCTACTCTCCACTCCCCCTACTGGTTGTCTCATTAGAACTACAGCTCGCGCTACTCTCCACTCCCCCTACCGGTTGTCTCATTAGAACTACAGCTCGCTACTCTCCACTCCCCTGCTGGTTGTCTCATTAGAACTACAGCTCGCTACTCTCACTCCCCCTGCTGGTTGTCTCATTAGAACTACAGCTCGCGCTACTCTCCACCCCCCCTACTGGTTGTCTCATTAGAACTACAGCTCGCGCTACTCTCCACTCCCCCTACTGGTTGTCTCATTAGAACTACAGCTCGCGCTACTCTCCACTCCCCCTGCTGGTTGTCTCATTAGAACTACAGCTCGCGCTACTCTCCACTCCCCCTACTGGTTGTCTCATTATAACTACAGCTCGCGCTACTCTCCACTCCCCCTACTGGTTGTCTCATTAGAACTACAGCTCGCGCTACTCTCCACTCCTCCTACTGGTTGTCTCATTATAACTACAGCTCGCGCTACTCTCCACTCCCCCTACTGGTTGTCTCATTAGAACTACAGCTCGCGCTACCCTCCATTCCCCCTGCTGGTTGTCTCATTAGAACTACAGCTCGCGCTACTCTCCACTCCCCCTACTGGTTGTCTCATTAGAACTACAGCTCGCGCTACCCTCCACTCCCCCTGCTGGTTGTCTCATTATAACTACAGCTCGCGCTACTCTCCACTCCCCCTACTGGTTGTCTCATTAGAACTACAGCTCGCGCTACTCTCCACTCCCCCTACTGGTTGTCTCATTAGAACTACAGCTCGCGCTACTCTCCACTCCCCCTACTGGTTGTCTCATTATAACTACAGCTCGCGCTACTCTCCACTCCCCCTACTGGTTGTCTCATTAGAACTACAGCTCGCGCTACCCTCCACTCCCCCTACTGGTTGTCTCATTAGAACTACAGCTCGCGCTACTCTCCACTCCCCCTACTGGTTGTCTCATTAGAACTACAGCTCGCGCTACTCTCCACTCCCCCTACTGGTTGTCTCATTATAACTACAACTCGCGCTACTCTCCACTCCCCTATGTTTTATTTGCAGCCACCTCTGAATATAAACACAGATCAATCAATGTAGCTGTGTTTAGGGATCAAATGTATTGATATTTGGAATGAGAAACAGAAGTTTGCTTCTCAACATACAGCACTGATCACTCAAACAATTGAGGCCGGTTTACCTATTAGTGAGTGTTGTGAAAAGCTAAGGGACAAAAACTTCAGTTTTTGTACGTGAAAGAGATTTAAAACAAACAAGATTATTTACTGTTTTCTTCTTTCCCTTCCCTGTTAAATGTGGACGTCTACAAAGTGGTGGTAACTTTGTTTGAGATGTCATCCAATTCACATGTTTATAGAAATGTGAGGTGTGGGTTTGTGTATGCATTATTGTATTAAACTTGTACATCTAGAGATTTTTTCAAACATTAACAGTAAGGTGATAATTTTACTTCCAGTTAATTACTGAGGTTGTAGTGGGTGTTGGCGGTGTACAGTTTTAATGTACAAATGTTTTAGTATTATTATTGTCTACCTACATGAGAATATCAGGAACACAATGCAAACAAAAACTGAACATATCTAATTATAGTTAAAAGAGAATCTATAGCAGAGCTGTTGGATTGCATTAGATTGGCCCTACCTAATAAAGTGCTTGGTCAGTGTTTATTAAATAATGTAAATGATAAAAATGATTTCTAGTTTGTTACAATCACCCAGCATTACTTCATCTTATTATTTATACACATACTGTTTAAGGTGTGATACTAATAACACTATTATATACAGGAAATCTGAATTGCAGAGGTAAAACATTTTCTAATATAATTGTTTTTCTCCTTGCTCTTTCTCCTCTGTAAAGGAAGCCGATGGTACAGCTGTTGAGAGGAAGCTTGAGAAGTCACCTTTGGTATCTACAGCATCGATGTTAAGGGAGGTGATACCACCACTCCTCCAGCCGATGTTGGAATTGTGATTCAGGGTGTTGGAAGTTCTGCACGACTTGAGAGACTTTGCCTCTGCTTGTGCCCTCAGTTATCCTAACAGACTGAAAGCCTTCTTTGAAGTACTTCAAAAGTTCTTCCTTCAAATGGATGCTGGCAGACTCTCAACCAAGGTACAGCTGCTCAAGAACCAACTGTACGAATGAGACAATCACTGATTTGGATGCTGAATGTTCCATACAACAGGAGAAATATTTTGGGCTGAAACTGAAAAAAATTATTACCTGTTTGAAAATAGAGCAGTGAAACTACACTTGAAGAAAACAACCAATTTCTTTGCAAACTTTTGAAAAACTTACCATACGTGAGAAGTGGTAGTTGAGTGTCACTACTAAAGAAGTGATGTAGAATTGAGAGACCATGCTGCGCAAAAACGGTTGATATAGAACTACGGATATTTTGTGGATGTTGAACACTAAGCTGCATCAAAAACAACTGCAAGGAAGTTCAAGCATCAGACCATCTTTTATATACCCGTTAAAGAAATGCTACTTTAACAGAGAGTAGAAGTTTGTTAGTGTTAACATCTAAAATAAAGTTTCCAGTGGCAAGGCTGTTAGATGGAGAGACTATTATTTTGTAAACAAATTTGAAAACTGTAAAAAGTATTATTTATTAAACCGTAAAAAGTGAGTTATTTATTAAAGTGTGAATTATTTATATATTTGCTATCAATCGACTAATATTTGCAGCTGTAATTCCATGTGTTACAAATGTGTACATGCATGCATTGCAATGTTATTTTATTGTATATAATGTTACTGTAGTGTATAGAATTGCACCAAAATGTTAACTGAATCACTGCTGTGTTGGTGAATAAAGGAAATAAGAAAACTATGTTGGGTGTACCAAATTCATTTGTGTGGAACCTGTTGCCAAACTTTAATTATGTCAAAGTAAATAGTAAAACTTATATTAGATGAAAACCTAAAGTTATCATTAACTGAACTTAAATTGATTATTTAATGACTACAAATGAGATCTATGCTGAATTGACAATTGTAAAATATGTAGCCTGTACATATATTATTTAGGTTAATATAACATAACTGACTTAATTTGGTTAATGTCTTGTTGATCAGAAGTAAAACATTTTAATTAGCTGAATTTACAATCATTGTGTTACTGTAACATAAGTTAGTTGAATTAAATGACCGTAATATTTTTGCTTTTAACTAACTGAATAAAAAGACGTGGAACCTGTTGCCATAATAAATTTAATTAAAGTCAATGATTGAATTTTTTCAGTGTTTGTGACACTTTCGTCAACGTTTTTCTTGCCTTTTCCAAAGTTTTTGTGGTGAGTTTGAGATAATCTATGGTTGTACTTGGGTCTGAGGTTAAGGTTAGGCTTGAGGAATAAGGGATGATATTGGATATCAGTAGGGGTACCATTGAGGTTGCGAGTGGCAATAACCACTTTTCACACATTATACACATGTTTCGACTTTGTATATAAACCCCTCTGAGCACACTTGCACTTCTGCGGCGGTGTAACATTTTTGAGCATGTTTTTTTAGCATAGTCTGATAGAGGACATGCTGACGAACACGGGAATGTATAATACTTTGCATTTTTAGTGTTTAATGGCTGAGATATGGGCAATTATGTCCAACAATTAGCAAAACGCAAAGCATCATGTGATACGCTAGAAGTTTTTGGCTGTATCTTAATAAGGGATGGTGGGAGCGACTTGAAACCAATGTCTACCCCCCCCCCCCCCCCCTTTGTCGATGATGGGCTTTCCAACGGTACCAGCCACTTGTGTCTACGAGCTTCCAGCTCCGAGCTACGTCACTTTGTTTTGTCAATACGTCTGCATCTCCCGAACGGAAGGTCGTAGCGACTCGGGGACAAGTTGTGCTTGTTCAGCGCACCCTAATTATGTGTGAGGGGAGTTGTTTCCAATTACCTAGGACGTACCATTCTTGAGTTATAAGCGAAAACGTTGGCGCCATAGACTTTGATGGTAAGTGTTTTTCTCGGACAATGTTTCTCCAGGACCTTTTTAGGAGCACGTTTCATGTCATTTTGAGTCAATTGGTAGCAATTTGTAGTGTAACTTTTTGTCACCCAGTGACACTTTGGCACAAATTTGGTGTGAAATACTGCTACGGACTAAAGCATATATGCAAGTCAGGTGTGAATCTTGAGAGTGTGTCTGTGGGTGTCTGTGTGTGTGTCTGTGTGTGTGTGTGTCTCTGGTTCTCTGTGTGTTGTGTGTCTCTGTGTCTGTGTGTGTGTCTCAGTGTGTGTGTGTGACAATTAAGCAGCAATGGCCATATGTATTCACATAGCGTTTACATATCTTGCTAAAGTCACCACATATGGTGAATTTAGCAAGAAAGGGAACGTTTTTGGCGCCCCGTTTTTGGTCAGTTTTTAACAAGATATATTTGATATGTGTCTGTGTGTGTCTCTGTGTGCTGTGTGTGTGTGTGTCTGTGTGTGTCACTGTGTGTTGTGTGTGTGTGTCTCTGTGTGTGTGTGTCTCTGGTTCTTTGTGTGTGTGTCTGTGTGTGTGTGTGTCTCTGTGTGTGTGACAACTAAGCATCCATGGCCATATGTATTCCCATAGCGTTTACATATTTTTCTAAAATCACCACATATGGTGAATTTAGCAAGATAGGGAACGTTTGTGGCGCCCCGTTTTTGGTCACTTTTTAACAAGATATATGTGATATGTGTGTGTCCATGTGTCTGTGTGTGTGTCTCTGTGTGTTGTGTGTCTCTGTGTCTATGTGTGTTATGTGTGTGTCTCTGTGTGTGTGTCTCTATGTCTCTGTGTCTATGTGTGTTGTGTGTGTGTCTCTGTGTGTGTGTCTCTATGTCTCTGTGTCTATGTGTGTTGTGTGTGTGTCTCTGTGTGTGTGTCTCTATGTCTCTGTGTTGTGTGTGTTGTGTGTGTGTCTCTGTGTGTGTGTCTCTATGTCTCTGTGTTGTGTGTGTGTGTGTGTCTCTGTGTGTGTGTCTCTATGTCTCTGTGTTGTGTGTTTGTGTGTGTGTGTGTCTCTGTGTGTGTGTCTCTATGTCTCTGTGTTGTGTGTGTTGTGTGTGTGTCTCTGTGTGTGTGTCTCTATGTCTCTGTGTTGTGTGTGTGTGTGTGTGTGTGTGTCTGTGCGGAGGAGCCCAATTAGTGGTTCTGAGCCTAGGGGCTTGGGGCCTGGTTAGGGTTAGGCATCAGATGTGAGAAATTTAGGGTTAGGGTTTTTTGTAAGGAAGGGTTAGGGTTAGGGCTAGGCCTGAGGTTAGGGTTAGGCCTGAGCGTACCTTGAGTTTCCTCCTGGCGTTGAACTTCTTCAGACACTCAACCGTCTCTTGTCTGTGCATACAGGACGCCACGGTGGAGCGATGCTGCGAGGAAGACCACACATCATCATCATCATCATCAGTTCCATACAGTACCTATATTATATTATATTTATGAATATATTTAGAAGTAAAGAGTTGAGAGGCTCACAGAGATCCAGGGGTGTTTGAGCACTTCTGCTGCTGTGATCCTTTTAGAAGGA